>APFE031563910.1:0-12834 GCA_000404065.3 Pinus taeda
TTTCGGCGCTGCCATTATGGAGAACAAGTAGAGCGGCATGGATTGAAGAACTGCCTTGATTAGCACAAGCCTGCTGGCCATATTTAGGGCGCGATGCATCCATAGGAATAATTTAGCCTCCAGCTTTTCTAACAGGTTGGTCCATGAGGAGTGCTTAAGGGCAGAGGCAATTAAAGGTGCTCCTAAGTACTTGGAAGGCAGGGAAGCTACGGAGAAGCCTAGAATGCGTGCTATTTCTCTTTCAGTTGTTGGCAGATTGTTGAAGAAAAAGATCTGGGATTTCACTTTATTGATGAGGGCTCCAAAGGCCTTAGAGAAATTGTCAAGTAAAGCATTTAAGGTGCGAGCTTCTTGAACAGAAGGGTGCCCAAATAACATGTTATCGTCAACGAATTGCTGGTGAGAGATAGTGGGGTCTTGGTGGAGAGTAATGCCTTTGAGGTTTCGGGATAGGATGGCCGAATTTATGTTGCGTCCTAATCCCTCCGCCATAATTACAAACAGAAAGGGCGACAGAGGATCCCCTTGTCTAATTCCTCTGCAAGGGCGGAACGTGGAAGATGGGATCCCATTTATGAGAAATGAAAAAAACGTGGAAGAAATGAGACTACTTATCCAGCGGATCCAGGAAGAGGCAAAACCAAAAGATTTTAGAATTTTTTGCATAGAGTCCCAGCTGATGCTGTCGAATGCTTTAGATAAATCAATTTTAAGTAACATACCTGGTTTTTTAGTCTGCTTGAGGGAATGAATAATCTCATGGGTGAGAATTATCCCATCCGTTATTTTTCGTCCCTCCACGTATCCGGATTGTTCTGGTGAAATGATGAAGGGGAGCATGGGTTTCAGCCGAAGAGCCACTACCTTGGAGATGATCTTGTAGATGATATTGCACAAGGCTATAGGTCTGTATTTATCAAGAGAGTTAGAATCCTTTGTCTTGGGTATTAATGCAATGAATGTTGCATTCAGGCCCGGATACATCCATATTAGAGTGCGCGACTCTTCTACTACTTGCCATACTTCCCATTTGATCAGCTCCCAAAAATGTTGAAAGAAATTTGAAGTAAAACCATCTGGACCAGGAGATTTTCCCGCTTTTAATAAATTCACTGTTGTCTCCACCTCCTGAAGACTGATAGGTTTGAGAAGGAGAGTGTTATGGTCTTTCGTTATTAAGCGAGGAATATGATTTTGTCGATCGCCTCTGCTCTATTGATGTTGGGCTCTTGGTTCATTTTCCTGAAGTAATGGAGAAATTCCTGTTCTATTCCTTCATGGGTTTCAATTTTGGCTCCCTATGCATTATTGACTTGTGAGGTTTGATTACTCATTCTCCTTTGGACTGTAGTTTTATGAAAAAACTTGGTGTTCTTCTCCCCTTCCTTCAGCCATCTGATTCTAGATTTCTGCCGCCAAAGAACTTCCTCCTATAGATCTCATTCTAGAAGTTTTTTTTCCGTTTCTTGTTCTTTTTGTACTAGTTCTTCCGACCGTCCTTCCGAAATTATTCTTTGCTGAATATTTTTTATTTCTTGAATGAGGAGTTCCTTCTCCCTGAAAATGTTGCCAAAAGTGGTTTTTTTCCAACGTTTTATCTCCTCCTTGAGAAGCTTCAACTTTTTTTGGAATCTACCCATTTTTGTAGCCTCAGTCGGATTACAATTTTGCCATGTTGTACGGATGAAGTCATTGAAATCTGGATGAGAGAGCCAGAAAGCTTCAAATCGAAAGGGTCTTTTTATATTGTTACCAGGCCTGTTCCAATGCAATGCAATGGGCCAGTGATCCGATCCGGAGAATGGAATAATGGTGGCTGTGAATTCTCCTCCGATGTGTACTACATTATCAGAAATTAGAAACCGATCCAAGCGAGACGCAATTTGCAATGGAGCTACTCGTTTGTTAGTCCAGGTGTAGAGGCCGTTGGAGGTGGGCAGATCAGTCAGCCAGTTATTTTGGATAAAATATTTTAGGAGCGAGCCATCCCTGTTTATTCTGCAGCGCCCTCCTTGCTTTTCCTCTATTGACGCAATCATATTGAAATCTCCTCCAGACACCCAGAGCAGGAATGTCCTATCTGCGTTGAGCTGCGATATTACATCTAGTATTTCCGCTTTCTAGTGAGTTTCTTGCAGAAAATATACATTTGTGATATGGCCATAGATGTTCGTACCCAAAAGATGAAATATGGCTTGAATGAAATTTTTATTTGCATGGATATTAACTAGTTGGATTTTTCCTGCATCCCGGAGAATAGCAAGTCCTCCTGAAGCTCCTTGAGCATCTACAGCTGTAACTAGCCCTCCTGGCTAGGCCTTAGCTGCAATTTTTTCCAAAAGTATCGAATTGCATTTGGTCTCCTGCAAAAAAAGGATTGCTGGTTTTTCCTCCATTATCAAATTTTTTAGAAGTCTCCCTTTCCTTGGGCAATTGAGCCCTCTGATATTCCAAGATATCGACTTCATTGGGAAGGTTTGGGGTCAGTATTGTAATACTTGGTTAGTTTGGCATATCTGCCTGACTCAAACAAGACCTCTCCAATCTTAATAGTTCTTTCTAAAGTCGTTTTCCATCCTCTCTTTTTACTGTCTTTGGTGATGAATTTACCATCCCATTGACTGCATGTTTGAACACCTAGAGAATATTTTTTTTGAGCTTTATTCAAGACTTCTACTAAGTTATCTACTTGTCTATCAGGGATTTTGTCAAAGTTACCTGATTTGCAAGCTTGTTCTAGACCCAAAATGTCAAGTTCCCCAATATCTATTGGTTAGCTGTCTTCGTCCATGAAATGCGGTTCTTGAAAGCTTCCTTCTACCTCCTTCCCTTTGTCTGTGCTGTGAGTTGTATTGTCTATATCCATTTCCAGAATATTCCATGTCTCTGAGGCCGGCTTGATCTTTTCGCCTTCCTGGGTCGTCTTCTTTTCCCTTGTTTTTGAAGAGGGCCGTGTTGTTTTTTCGGAAATAGACCCTTCCTGTATTTCTGCATTTGCTAAGACCTCGAAACTGTTGCTTGTGGAGGGCTTGGACAGATCCTCTGGCACCGTCTTAGGAGGTGCTGTGGATTTTTTTCTTCCTCTTCTTCTATTTGTTACTTTGGTGAATCCATCCTGAGATTGTTTCTCTTGGCTGCTTTGAGCTGTGGGCTTGTTGTTTAAGGGGCAATCTCTGAAGAGATGGCCCAGGGCATGACATTTCCTACTGCGGAAAGGGACATGCTCATAGTCAATAACCTGAATCCAATCTTGGTCTTCATGAAAGAGACGCACTGTATCTGGAAAAGGTTGCTTCAGATCCATGTATACACAGACCCTGGCATAGGAGGCATAAGAGGTATATCTTATGGTCTTTGTTTCTTCTGCAACTTTGACAAAGTCTCCTAAGACCGATCTGATGGCTTTTAGTGACTCCTCCTCCCAATATTCCAAGGGTAGCGAGTACAGTCGGATCCATACTGGTGCATAACTTAGATCTTCCTTGTCTGGATTGAAACGGCCGACCCCTTCTCTAAGAAATAGCCCTGCAGAGTTGAAAAAATAGGGACCCCCATCGAAGACTCTGTTTCTATCTTCCAAGAAGTTAAAGATTGCAGTAAAAAACCCTTTCGGCCCTAGAAGCAGGGTTATTTGTCCTTTTGGGCACCATTTGATATTGATCCAGTTTCTCAGGGCCTTTTCTGTTGGCCAGAATCCGATAAATTTACCTATGAGAGCATGATCCCTCATATACTGTATTCTTGCATTAATACGGTGGCTGGGTAATTCAACTTCTGGCCTGTGAGCAGCAACAGGCTTGCATGTAGATGAACTAACCTTTGGGTTATCTTGCTAAGCTTGATCTTCCTCCGTGTTCTGCGTTTCCTCTATGGTTCTATCATTGTTTACCTGTTCCTCAATGGGATTTACCTCGGGTCCTTGTTGGTTTTCTCCGGGTGGAGGTACCGCTCCTCCCTCCCCTTGGGGGGGATCCATTATTGTCGTTTTCTCAGGCCCCGTGCCTGACTCTTTTGCGCTGCCCCTGTCAGATCTGGGAGTCACTGGGTAGGGAACCTGCCGCTGCAGGTCTCTGCAAAAACCCTAGCGCTTGCTGCTTTCCCGTGACTGTCCTCGCGCGCTCCGTCGCTCCGCTCCTATCTTTCTCAATACCAGCTTTGATATTACCGCATATCAAAACGAGAATTGCAGTATGCTAACGGTGGTCATTTTTGTAATAAAATTTGATGGCGATTGGAAATTACAGGATAGACCTAAATTATTCTCGTGGGATCCAATGTAGTTAAGGCATATGTCGGTGTGGATCATCGATTGCAAGAAAATGGAGATTGATTATATGTTATGGCAATGAAACTCGCTCTAAGTATCAATTCAGATATTTCACATTGAGTGATTCATGCAACAAACAGTTGAAGAACACATTACTTTAGAACATTACACATATAAAAGCCTAAAACGCAATGTGAAAATGAAGGTTGTAGACTGCTTATATTCTAAGAAGCGCACAACATTCTAATTCAATGTTCGTAAAGTTAATTGGATGTGCGTAAAGTTAATTGGATGCCTATTCGTAAAGCTAATTGTATGTGCGTAAAGTTAATTGGATGCCTAAATTCAAAGATGATAACTGGGGAGAGTTATCTTGAATAAATTCAGGATCAAATCTAAACTTATGTTACGAGCAACCACGTGTAAGTCGACAATAGACATTCCTATGGGTCCCTACTCTTCTAGCCAAAACACAACAAGTCATATATATATACTTAATGAGATTTGAACCTTCACACAACAAGTTATATATATATACTCAATGAGATTTGAACCCTCATCTCTTAGGCTTCACCTAGCGTGACTCATCGGTAAACCCCATATAGTATGTATCTCCTTTTACCATCATTGAATTCATGGATTGAAGGACAATGGTTTAATGGTAGTATGTGTTTGTTTTTACCACCATTGAATTCATGGATTAAAGGTCATTGGCTCAATGGTTGATATGGTTTTAGAACTAATGCATCAAATAATGATAGGTTTTTGTAAAACTTTCCATGTTTGAGGATGAATATATCATATGATGATATGTACAAAAGACTACATGTTTCGAAACCTTTTTACAAGTACAAAAAGCAAGGATTCATTCTCAGCAATTTCATGTTAGTTCATTGGGAATTAGTTTGAAGCCACGTGGATAAATTTTGGACAACCATATGATATAAGGTTGCTCTCCTACCTTACTATTTTAAGCATTGTGTAATGCTGCAAATCTGGGAAGCCTTGGAGATTAATACTGTTAGATGATCCAAAAATAATTTATTATCATAGGTTATAAAATTGAAATAAAATAATTATTAATTTAAGAAATTAAATTAATAATTATTATTCTAGAATGATTAATTATTTAATGGAGACAATTAGAAATTAGTATATTGTTGTAACAAGATATGACTCTCCAAATGTGTCGTATCTTAAGCTCTATTTTAGGAGATTAGTTAGCTAGTTGGTTTGAATAGCATTCAATGTAAATGGAAACTTGTTATTTAATAAGTGATCCATAATTAGAGGTTGTTAGGACATGGAGCCTGTAAATAGCTCTTTGCAAGAGTGTTTGGTTGTTCGGGTGTAAACTCTTACAAGATCAATTATGTAATTATTTTTTTCTGATTAATAAAATTAGGTGTCTGAGGACACTTCTGCCATTATTGTGGTATCAGAGCTCCAGTAATGCTGCAGTGGATGTGAGGAGGAGATTCCAGTTGTACAAATTTTTGGAAAACTCCATTGAATTGTTCAGTGAATGTTGGGTAAGAAATCTGTCAAATTTTTGTTTAAAAGAGAAGAAATTTTATTGATTTTAGATTTTGAAATCTGAAAATCAATTTTTTGAATTATAATCAAAATCGTTGGGTCTTGGATTTCTATTATTTTCTGCCTCGTCAAATACCACATATTTTACATCTCGAACAAATGTTGTGCGGCGCCATCTCTTGGGATCAAAAGCAATGGGTTTATTGTTAAATGGACTTGTCCAGCACAAATTGGAGATTACGTTCTCTGTGTAGAAGTTTGAATTCTATTGGCACTGTGTGACTGAGGAATGATCAGCGCAAGGAGGGTTGAATCACAAGCGGTATTTTGTATCAACCTTTGAGAATTCGATTTCCAGCATAGGCAATTGATTGGCGCAGTTTAATTAAAAACTAAGAAGTTTGTTTAACTATCATTGTAGAGTAATAATGTTGGGTGCAGCATATTTGAGACGCTACAGCGTGGAGTTAAATTCAAGGTATGAACCAGCATCGTTTACCAGATTAAATGAATGCGTTGAAGATGTATGAGACTGTGTTAATTGAAGACTGATGCAAAATTTATTGACATTAATGTTATGAGGGCGTTGTAGCTGACAGTGAATAGATCGATTTAAAAGGTGGAACAACATAGCGCTATAATTGTATGGATGGTGTTATGTTAAATGGTCGATGTGTGAAGATGCAGGTCTGCATTTGAATACAGTGATTCGATTCAAAGGCGAATTGTATTGGGAGCAGAGGTACTTTAGTGGGGTTTAAATGTTGAAAGAAATGTATAGTGATAACAATGTTGCCTGTTCGTAGGTCTAAACAGTCTATGATGAATCAGAAGGAGATAAACCCAACGTTAAGCCAGTGTGAGCCAGCCTACCAGCAACACGCGAGCATGCTAGCAATAAGAAATATTTTTTAATTTTGTAACATTAAACTTGATTTAAACTTGATTTAAATAAATAGTTATTCTATAAATTATAATTTAAACTTATTAAAAACAAAATGAGAATTATTTTAATACAAATATATTAGTCATGTATGCAGAAAAAGAGATGCGACCCTTTCCACGTACAATGAATTCAGACGTTAATTCTAAGTTGAAATCAATTTACCGACATAGAAGTAGTAAAATGCGACTCTGTCAGGAGGAATTGAATTATGAGTTGAATCCTCACCCGAAATCAGTTTGTATTCACTACCAAAAATCTTCCACCCGATGTAGAAAAAGTCGAATGCGAGCACCAAATTGATAATAATAAAATTAATAATCATTTTAAAGCACAATCCATAACGCAAAAAGTACAAATATTATTACAATATATTTTTAACACAAACCAGTATTATAATTAAAGTATATAGCCTTTTATGACTTAAAAGAGATGGTGAGAAAGGAAAGAGAAAGAGGAAGGAGAAAAAACCCTATCAGAAGGAAAGCGTTCAGTTAAATGAAACATATGCATGTGGGAATGTACCTGACTTTCATGAAGAAATGACATATGAACATCAATTTAAGCTTGACTTATCACTGTCTAGCATAGAAATATTGAAGAATGAAAACAAAGATCTGAAGAAACTAGTGGATGAACCAAAAACAGTCCCCATCTCAAATCACAATTAGCAGATGAACCAAAAACCCATACATCAGGCACTCTGTGGACCCACCAGGATTATGAAATAAAATGCATAGAGTATCAAGTCCAAAAGCCCCAAATCGTAAATCACAATCGACAAATTACAATCAGCTTATCGACCCAAATATTTGCAATAACATGGGACCCGCCGGGGTTATAAAATACAATGGATAAAATATCGGGTTCAAAGCCCATCGTAAAATCACAATTGTGCATCCCAGGGTGGTACTCCATGTGACTGCTCCTGTTGTGATTTGCAATTGTGATTTGATCGCATTACAACCTTGGCTCTGTTGAGGGCTAATTCTTTAAAAATTGTTCCTCCTTCGACCTAGAATATGTGATTTCGCAATTGCAGTCGAGATCCCACCAGAGCCAATTCTCCTTAAGCTGCTTCTTCCTTTTACTCTGATATGTGATATACAAGACCAATCGTAGCCTACCACTTGGTGTTTCCCCATTCACTGAGAGTGTCTACCACATCACTCCTCCATCCACTTGGACAATTCAAATATAAAAGTTTACCTGCTCTAACTTCTTTATACCAACTTGGATTCGAGTGTTATTCACGCCGTTGGAATCATGATGACGAGCACTTCGATCCAATGCTAAGTTTATCTAGATCCTGCCACTTCGAGTTTTGAGCCTTTTACCATGCCACTAGTACCTTTTGAAGATCCACCTGGATCGGGACTAGGCCTTAGCATCCCCAACTGGGATTGACATTTTGTCAAACACTTAACATCGATGCAACCTTCAGGTCTAGGATACAAGACAGAGCATAAATGACTGAAAGAACTTATGAAACATAACTAGAAGGAACACCTCCTTCTCCATTGAACTATTATATCATCAATTAGGTCTTACATCCATCCATTTAACAATTACAAGTAAATAGATGAAATAAACATGACATGAACCATTTATTTAACCATTCTTATAACTAGCATAAAACCATATAAATATCAGATATATGTCAGCCATTAAATCCATATATAAACCATTGCAAAATTAAAAGAACTTAAGTTTTTCTTAACCATAGGAAAATTTGACCATGTTTGAGACTTCGACGTAACTACCAGGTTTGGGAACTATTGTTGTTTCTATTTTAAATCGGTTGATCTTCCCTATTTTTGATTCGTTAGTCTTTTTATTTCTATTAATTAGTGAAAGCTACACTTGATGTTCTCCAACATTTTTTTGAGTTGAAAAACTAAATATTTTTAATCAAATAAAGTTATTACTATTTTTATTATAGCAAATTTATTAATAATTTATTGTTTTGAATATGTAAATGATGAATTATACATATATATGTATATATAGAAGGAGGAAAAATTAGTTTATCATATGAATTGAATTGATTAGAATAAAAGCTTACCCCGGTGTTAAATTTATTTGGAACCATGTTTTTAAAGTTGCAGAGTTATGTAAGTGTAAGATATTTTAAAGTTATGGAAATGGAGAGACAATTTATCACATTCAGAACAGCCATTCCACTCCAAGAAAACAGAAAACAACCTGACTTGTGTGACTTATCACATTCAAAACACCAATTCCATTGGGATGGAGTACTCATCGTTTGATTATTTATAAGAATCCAAAATATGCATGACAAATAGTGTAGTGTAGTATATTTACATTTGCTGGAGTTGGGAACAATATAATTGTTTAAATTAATAATACACGTGGGAAATCTATATATATTTTTAAAATAATAATAAACGTGGGATATATATATTCACGTGTGTTTTGAAGCATATTTACAGCATTTATGGAAAAAGTATTCTAATACCGTTGTATCTATAATGGATGTATTCTGAGATTGATTTATCATAAGCAATACAGTATGCCAAGAAATTATGGCAAATTTGCAATGATGTATATATTATGGAGAGAAGTCACATATACACACAGCATATTGCTGCTATGAGAAGTTTCAATTTTCCTTTTCCTTAACATCGACTCTTTTTGCTGCTCGCCTGATTTTTTTGATGTGCTTGTGTTGCTGCTTCTCTAACAACCACTGGTGGCGGGTATTTTTTATAAAAGCCCCCGAAGCCTCATCGATATCCTCTAACAACGTCCACTGCTGCTGGGTATGTTCCATGTACGCTTCAGCAGCCTCGTCGACTAACAACCACTGCAGATGGCAATTTTTTATGTAACAATCGATAGCTTCATCCATATCATTATCTTCTTCAGTAGCAGTAACCTGATCATCATGATGGATATAATAATTAGCATCCGTGGGCACCTCATTAAATATGTCTTTCTCAGCAGCAGCAGCAACAGCCGACTCATCGACATCTTCTTCAGCAGCATTATTAGGAGCAGCGTCATCAAGAGCAGCATCATCAGGAGCAGCATGATTAGGAGCCCCGTCAGCAACAGGAGCAACAACATGATTAGGAGCCTCTTCTTCAGCAGCAGCATCTACATGATGATGATGATTATTGGTGGTGGCGATCTCCATCTCATCTTCTTGTCATTCGAATGCCCATTGCTTCCGCATCATTATGATAAAAGCATCCGCTGACTTATTGATATCATCACTATTATTGATGACATCACCACCTGAAAATATTCCATCTTCATAATTCGCCTCCTTTAACTCAATTTCTGCATTCTTCCTTTTTTTTCCATTATTGGCCTTCTTCTTCTTGTGCATTTCCACATTCTTCCTTTTCTTGCCATTTGGAATCACTTTTCTTACTTTCTTAATTACTTGGACTTTTAGCAGCCCCTTGGGTAGAGCTATCAATGCTTTCTTTGCAAGCTTGAGAGGGGCACTCAGCTTATTCATGACCGCTATCTTACTAACAGAACAACGTGCATTGTAGTGAGAAATAACTCGCAGGCTGCTGGCGGTAACAAATCAAAGGAGCTGGATTTCAGAGTATGCAGCCACGGGAATAGAAAAAAGGAGGTGGATTTCAGAGTATGCAGCTAAGGGAGCAGAGAAGAGGAGGTGGATTTGAGATCAGTAGAATAAAAGGGAAATATCAACAGTATTTCCTGGTCGTCGATCAAGTCTATGTCGGAAACTCTTCCTCCTGCTTGTTTGTTAAGTGTATGTCAAGTCTATGTTCAGTTGTTGGTTAAGTCTAAGTCTTATTTGTATTTTGTTAATGTGCATGTCAACTCTAAGTCGGAAAATTGTATCGGACGTGCAGGTGGGTTGTGGTTGCATGCCCTCCAGCTTCCACAAGCCAAAAGCATGAGATGATTATTGGTAAATACTAATCAGCGTTTTTTGCAACGGCTGAAAACCTATCGAAGCATGCCACACTGTCTGATTCAATCCAGTTTCGGTGATTTATTCCGGCCGGGAGCTGACGATCTGTATTTCTAGGAGTTCGCTGCCCTATGTGGATCACCAGATTGATGGAAGTCATGGTATTGAGAAGTTATCATATTTACAAGTGTGAGCGATCCCGAATTAATTTAAGCTCTCCTTTGACGGAGATGAAAAACCAATAAAGACTAAAGATTTAATAAATAATCAACCAAATGTACCTATATCTTCTTTCATGGTTGTTTCAATATCCAAGTTTCATAAAATATTTTATAAAATTTAATAAAAGATTTCAAATATGCTAAGTTTACTTCTGTGTGTTATTATTTATTAATAGTAATTTAATAGAAGATTTCAAATATGGTAAGTTTACCTCTGTGTTATATGACTTATTATTTGCTTAACCTTATTTTTATTGTAATTTTTTAAATTATTAAGATAATTAGATTAATATTTTATTTTACTTACTTTCAAATTATTAAGATAATTGGATTAGTATTGTGTTTAAATTTTGCTTTATTATAATTTTAAATTATTAAGATTATTAAATTAATATTTTTTTTACCTTAATTTTATTATAATTTTAAATAATTGAGTAAATAAAAAAAAAATTGTAATTTAAGATATTTTTTATGTTTTAAACTAACATCCTCATTGCTGCCGTAGGCGTTAGTATTTTTATTATTTTTGTGTCGGTAATATTTTAGTATATTTTGTAATACTAAGTAGAGTATAAATCCAATGAGTCCAAAATGGGTTAGTATTTTTTATTATTTTTGTACGTTAATATTTTGTAGTACTAAGTGGAGTCTAAGCTAAATGAGTCTAAAATGAGTATAGTATTTGTACTATTTGTATCCTTAATATTTTAGTATTTTTTGTAATACTAAGTGGAGTCTAAGTCAAATGAGTCCAAGATGGGTATAGAACACAGTCCTAATGGAAAACGTGTATAGAAATTAAAGGAATAAAATGATGAAATTAATATTTTTCAATTTAAAATATTTTAAAGTTTTTGTGTCTTTTCAAGTATATTTTTTTATAGAATAAGTTAGAAATTGATGAATTTAATTGTTATTTCTCATTTTTATCTTTTCTAATATTTAAATAGAAATTTTAGTTTAACATGATTCTATGTGATTAATGGAAATTTATCTTTTACCAATTTTAACGTAAGTTAAATACATCATTGAAATTTCCAAAAAAAAAATCTTATAACTTAATAAAATAACCAATTATTATGTTACATAATTCACTGTGTAATTCAATAAAATTGTCGGTTATTATTTTACATAATTTATTAAAGACAATACATTTACGTTTTAAAAAATTTAATAATGCTTTTATATTATATCAACAACTTGTGTATTGTGTACTATATATTATTAGGCATGGGTAAATATATAAGCATGGGTTTAATATATCTTTACATGATATAGATAAAGAAATTAATTCATTAATTAAAAATGAATTCATACACATTGTTCCCATTTATGCATATATATATTAAATGCTTACCATGCATACCACTCGTGAAAGTACAACGATGCATATAAATATCATGAAAGTGTATTTATTTATTTCAACGTCATAATTTTATGTTGCAATTTTAAAGAAAACAAAATGGCACATATAAGTGGTGAAAATGTATGAATGTGTTTCAATGCCACGATTCTATGTTTGCTTTCATATTTTTATAGGCATGGCAACACAAATTCCCTTTTTTCGGTATTTTATAAAATTTTGAATATTTATAATAAATTAGTTACTTTTTATATTTCAATCACTATATTTCAATGTAACCATCCCATTGTTGTGTTGAACTATTTAAACAAATATATCGATGAATTACATAACATGAATAAAGAATATATCGTATATCTATTACTCACTATGATGAAGATGTTGTAGTATTTGTAATATAAAAATAAAATATAATACTTATATAAATTATCAATGTTAAGGACTAGGACTACTCATACATAAAATTTCAAATTGGACAAGCAAACTATTAGGAAATAAAGGAGATTTCTTTCTTTAACTTTGTAAAATAATACTTTAACTTTGTAAAATTATCATTTTGACATCAAAAGAATTATATATATA
>APFE031563922.1:1130-22907 GCA_000404065.3 Pinus taeda
AAAACCATAGGTGGGTCCGCCCAACCTAACATAGGGTCCAAAACCAAAATTTTTCGGGGCGCTGCCCCGGACCCCATAGAGTGGGGTTACGGGTACCCCTCAAACCCCCTGTTAACTATGTGGAAAGAATATAACACAACCCAACATCTGTATGGGTTAAAACAGTTAGCAAGGATGTGGTATCGGAAATTTGATATATTTATACAAGGACTTTGCTTCACCAAAAGCAAAGCAGATCACTATGTGTAGTTTAAATTAATTGGTGACCATGTTATTTATCTGGTCTTGTATGTGGATGATATGTTGTCGGTTGGAAATGACAAAGAAATTATCCAGGATTTGAAGACCCATTTTTCCTCCAAATTCGACATGAAAAATCTTGGTGCTACAAACTATATTTTGGGCATGGAAATTAAAAGAGACTGGACAAAGAAGAAGCTCTAGTTAAACCAAAGGAAGTATGTTAGATAATATTGCAAAGGTTTAATATGAAATATAGTAAACCAGTAAAGGTTCCTATTCCTATAGGTGTAAATTTATTTCCTGAACAATGTCCCAAGACACAAGAAGAGGAAGAGGATATGTCCCGTGTTCCATATGTAAGTGCAGTCGGTAGCCAGATGTATGCGATTGTTTGTACTAAACCAGACATTGCACATGCAGTGGGAGTATTGAGTAGGTTTATGTGAAAACCAGGGAAGGAGCATTAGATAGCAGTGAAGCAGGCTTTCAAGTATTTGCGTGGCACTAATGATTATGGTTTATGCTAACAAGGAAGACCAAGATTGGACAGATTTTTGGATATCCTTGGCTTTGTTGATGCGGACTGTGCTAGAGATCTGGATCAAAGAAGATCTACAAGTGGGTATGTGTTTAACCTATTTAGAGGTGCATTCAGTTGGATGAGTAAGAAACAATCTATAGTGGCACTATCAAATACAATGGTAGAATACATGGCAGCCACTCATGCAAGCAAGGAAGTAGTTTGGTTGTAGAGATTGTGTTCAAGTATTGGGTTAGTACAGGGAGCTATAAGGATGGACTATGACAGCCAAAGTGCAATTTTCTTGGCAAAGACCCTTTCTTACCATTCAAAGACAAATCACATTGATGTTCAGTATCACTTTGTGAGGGATATGATAGAAGACAAAAAGGTGTTGATGGTAAAGGTGGACACTTCAAAGAATACTACAGATGCATTGACAAAATCTATGAGCTCTGAGAAGTTCTCTTGGTGTAGAGAAACAATGGGCATTGCAAGGCTGGATAAATGACTAAACTCTCTTGTGGCCCCCTGTGGAAAGAAAACAACAAGTGGTAGAGTGTTGGGTTGTGTTATATTCTTTCCACGACTAGCCCACGTAGTTAACCGAGGGGTTAGGAGGGGGGTGGAGCACCCCCTTTGTTGCACCAATTGCGTAGTAGGGGGAATCATAGTGGGTTTGAGTGGTGTAGGTAACTCCACTCTAACACCCCGAAAAATTTTGGTTTTGGAACCTATGTTAGGTTCGGCGAACCCACCTATGGTTTTGTGCATGATTTTTGCACATGTTTTTAGATGCAATGGCTTTTGGTCCATGGTTTTGGATGCAATGATTTTCGATCCATGGCATTGGACGCTTCAGCATGTATAAATATGTATTATAACATTGAAAGGAACATAATGAAAAATCCAGCTGGTAGTCCCAATTTTGGGATCTAGGGGAAAATCTCCTCGTAGGTTCTACTTCTCTTCTCAGTTCTTGCAAAGTTTCTGTGACAAGCTCTTATGTTTCATTGACTGTCTCCTCTTGCAAATTTTCTCCTTCAGGAGAGATGGAAAAATTAGTCAAATGTGCTAGAATAGTAGTGGGAGTAGTTATTACCACTTTTTCCATACTTCTAGTGGTTCGGCGCAAGGTTGCGGATGGATCACTATCCTCAAAAAACCTTCTCTTCTTTCCTTTTGACAATCATTGTGTCCTTGTGGCTTCCTTTTCCTATACATGTATTTTCTTCTTTTTAGAAATTTGAGCCTTATCATTGCCTTCACTAATTTTAGGATTCTTTCTTTCTTAGCATTTGGTTCAAGAGTTTCTTCTTCGGGTAATTCGACAGCTGCCTCTGAAATGGTACCTATGAATTCTTCTTTGTCACTCCTAACTAAATTTTTCTTCTTCTTCTCACTGGTTGAAATTTTGTTCGCAGTGGGTGAATAGATAGAAGCCCTCTTACTCTTTGAAGACTTGACTGTTGATGTAGAAGTTTCTTTCTTACCTTGAACTTGAAACTTATCTAACTTGTTGATAGAGCTCGATGGAGTAGGGCTATATATAGCCTCCTTGGACTTTGATTTTTTCTTATGCTTCTTACTACTTTTTTATTTTTGTCAAGGTCCTTAGTGCTCTCTTCTAGTAGGCTTTCCTCCATGTGTTGTAAACTTTCGGA
Source organism: Pinus taeda (assembly GCA_000404065.3). Lineage (NCBI taxonomy): Eukaryota > Viridiplantae > Streptophyta > Pinopsida > Pinales > Pinaceae > Pinus > Pinus taeda. Next base: position 3,558 of record APFE031563922.1, read on the forward strand.
TTGAGAAAATATTGTGCTAGAAATGTCTTCCAGTCACTTCCCTATTTCTTGATTTCATGGATAACTAACAGTTTGATTAACCCATCATGGTAAATACTAGCTTCAACTTTTTTAGAGGATGACTTAGTTCCTCTTGCCATCTTATTTAGGCTCATCCATAGAAGGTATGGAAAATTCATTTCAGGACCTCCTTGGAAATGCAACAAAAGTATCAAATGATAAAGTAAGGTAAAAGACTACTTTCCCTCACTAGTCACAAACCTCTGTAGAAAAGTGAGAATTAATTTATACTCTTCTTTAACCCAACTTCTCTAAATTCCTTTAGTCCAGTTTGGGTTCTACTGTTCTAGAGTCAAGAATTTGTGACAAAGCTCCTTGTTGATGGTTGCAACTTAAAATACTTCTTTCTTATGGCTGGTAAACCCATGGCCTCTGTTATGGTGGCCTCGATAAATTTAAATGGTAGCCTCAATAACTTTAAACTGTAGACCTCCAAATTGAATGTTCTCACCATCAAAACCAAAATTCTGACTAAAAGTGAGAGAGACACCTTCATGATACCCTTTAAATTTTCTGAGTGAAGTCCACCTGGCCCACTTGAACTTATTCCTACACAACTGCTACTCCTCGATGTCTCTGTAACACCGAAATTCTAGTTCATGCCTATCCACCCCCATGCTAGCTGTGAAAATGAGTCTCGAACTTGAGAGGGGTTTTGTACAGGAAATGTAAACAAGTACTAGAAATGCTTAACAAATGGTACCAAAAGTTGTTGTAGATCTAACCCGGAAATATTATAGATCTGATATGAAAATATAAGATGATGCAAATAAACCCAGAAATAATATGAAATGATTCTTTATTGAACAAACCCTTAAGGTAGGGCAACACCATACAATCACTCCTTAAGGAAGGAGAACACTCCACAAGCCATATGCTTTTTCATACAATATTCATTGACAATATTTATTCACATCCTCCATGTGGAGTCTCTAGCCTCTATATAGGCCTCATACATGCAATACCATGGATCATTACCATGGTTCCCTCATACCATCCACTAATACCATGGGCCCATTGCATTATTACTAACTACTTGTGGTCCCTTACATGATATGGGTTAACCACCTTATTTATTACTATGGTCCATCTCATTATTACATTATTACCTTGGGTACCTCCCTTGGTACCCCATATTATCCCTCTAGGTATATAACATTCCACCCCCCAAGCATGTTTCGTCCCCAAAACATGGGAAGAACAGAAATAATAAGATCTACTCAAAAGAGTAGTCCACTGGTACCATGCACGTGCATCTAGCAATCTAAGAGAAAGGTGAACCCTCGATCTTGCTGGTGCCTCGCTCGCTTGATATGGAAGTTGACCGTGGCAGCTCTTCTGTTTTGATGTGTAGTAGGTGGATCTTCGCTCCTCGCTATCTGTCATACAGGGGTTGTGACTACTTCATTTCCATCTTGATGGTTGTCTTGCGGGGTGATGTGGGTGATGATATGTTGAAGTTTTAACCCACGGTGTCTTTTTCTTTAATTCACCCTGTTGTGGTGCCTGTTGTGGTGTCTTCTTTTCCAATATGACTTCAACCACTGAACGCTCATCAGATGTGTCAGCACCTGTTACCATTTCAGCTTCAGCCTCTGTTTGTGTTTGATTGTCGACCATCAATTGCTCATCATCTGATATGTCAACCCCTGTAACATCTTCTGCTTCAACCTCCTTGGACTCTACCTGCTTATTAATGGAAATATGCTGTAATGTAATTTTCTTCTTTTTATACCAGAGCTTCAGGAATTTCTTCTACAGATTAATATTTATAGTACCCACTAATTCCATCCAAGGGTATCCCAAAACAACATCCATGTTATCCATATCTGAAGCATAAAAATCACCATGAAACACATACTTATCCGTAGAAAGTTTCAAATCCTTATAAATTTGAACATCCTTATCATCAACTTGTGTATTTTCAATATGTTTTGCTGGGACTTGCAATTTTTTTGCCAAATTAACATTGATAAAATTATGCTTGCAACTAGGATTTATAGACAGAACGATCTTCTCCTTCTAAATCAACCCATGAACCTGCAATAAGGATATACCAGTAGGAAATAACCCCACATGTTTCCCCTTATCTTGTTTTCTAGCCCGAGACCATTTGACCATAAGGAGTTTTTCCAATTCCATCCCTCCCCAAATATGTTCTTTAGATTTTGTATGAATTCTTCAATAGTAGGGCTATCATCGTTTCCAGTAAACTTTCCCATGAAGAGGGTTTGAGAAAACATTCGCTTGCTTGGCAAAATTTTGAACTTGTCACAGTTTCGTCAATATTTCTCAGAATCCATATTATGACCTGTTTTTAGAAATGGAACAATCATTTTGCATCTACCCATGTGATAGAAATCTTGATCTAGGCACTGGAATTTCAGATCTGTGCTACAACTCTCCCGCCGTCACCAAAATTTCTGCAAAAAGAGTTGATTTTAAATCAGTGATATCTCCCTCATCCGGGCTCCGATTCAACTGAATATTTTTTTGAAATTGGGTATTTTTTCACAGAGAATCTAGATATATAATTATATTTTGCAGATCTTACACCAAGACGTCCAGATCTGCGCTGCAAACTCGCTACCCTGAAAAATTATCTGCAACCCCACTGATTTTTAGATCAACGATATCTCCTTCATCCGGACTCCGACTCAGCCGATTTTTTTTTTGAAATCGGGTATGTTTTCACATAGAATCGATATATGCAATTATATTTTGTAGATCTTGTACCAAAACATATATATCTGATCTATAAAATTGACGCCCCTGAAATCCTGCAAAAAGTAAAAACAAATCTCCACTTTTTTGCCCAAGAAAGTGCTCTGATACCAATTGTTGTAGATCTAACTCGGAAATATTATAAATATGATATGAAAATATAAGATAATGCAAATAAACCAAAAAATAATATGAAATGATTCTTTATTGATCAAACCCTTAAGGTAGGGCAACACCATACAATCACTCCTTAAGGAAGAAGAACACTCCACAAGCCATATGCTTGTTCATACAATATTCATTGAAAATATTTCTTCACATCCTCCATGTGGAGTCTCTAGCCTCTATATAGGCCTCATACATGCAATACCATGGACCATTACCATGGTTCCCTCATACCATCCACTAATACCATGGGCCCATTACATTATTGCTAACTACGTGTGGTCCCTTACATGATATGGGTTAACCACCTTATTTATTACTATGGCCCATCTCATTATTACATTATTACCTTGGGTACCTCCCTTGGTACCCCATATTATCCCCCTAGGTATATAACAAAAGTAGTTTTACGGAGTACTAGATGTAATTGGAACACACATTATTGGAAATGGTTGACACAATTTTTAAAATGGGGATATAGGGGTGCTAAAAAATTGGTCACACAGTGTACTGAAGGAAGATCAAGAAAGGAAATAATTCTCATCTAGATGGAAAAGCCTAATTTAAATGGAAGTGATAAAGGCTACAATGTTAACCTAATTTATAAGTGAGTGGTGTGTATGACAATGATACGTTGAAAGCAGAGCTCACTCTGAACTTATTTCCACGTTTAACATCATATTTATGAGAATGAGTGTTAGAAATTATATGTAGGATGTCACTGATCAGGTACATAGGTATGACACAGTTCACATTAGAGTTCCCTTAGTCCTTATTGCAATCATTCATCTTTACAGCTATGAAATAGTGGGATCATCATTACTTAAATGACCCATCAAGGTGGAATAAGAGATAATAATACAATATACTTGCTTAGATTAGGATCAGTATTCAGTTAATCATACCCATAGCCATCCCACTCAATCACAGGAAAGGATTTTCCTTTGTAATGAAGGTAAGTGGTTTAGGATTAGGATAGGATAGCAAGTAAAGGTAAAAAAAATGAGGATAATCATATGTCATCACACAATTAATATGAATCCTTAATAGAAAAATGTTAAAATATTGATCTCATGCCTCCATTACCAGATTATACACAAAACATTTCCTTCAGTACCGGATGAACACATAGAAATTCTTCACTAGTGGATGAACACGAAGAGCTTCTTTAGCACCATATGAGCACAAAGAGCTTCGTCAGTACCCGATGAACAAAAATGTATTCTTCAGTATTGTATGAACACAAATGTCTTTTTTAATACATGATGAACACATATGTCTTAGTAAAATCTCCAAATTGAGATTTTTCAGGATTACTCTTGAAGCTTAACATATTTTGAAGATCCAACTAGAGTAGATAATAATAATTGTTGATGTTGTATATCAATTCATTTATTGGAACAAACAAGAAAATGAACAATACAGACTGGTACCAGAATTCAAAAATTGCAATGGAAGTGGTGGAAACTGAAGAAAAAGAAGTCATTGATCAGGTTCCAAGGTTCTATAATTGAAAGGAATTTTGTAGTTGGATACCTTCCTCTTCTTTGAATTAAGCTGACCTTTGTTTCCTATTTCCATTTCCATTCTATTGGAAAATCATCTAACTGCTACTTTTTGTGTATTTTTCTTGAGCCCATATCAATTAATGATCATCAGTAATATCAATTTTGAGGAGTCTAAGAAACTTATAGAAAACTCCATTCACTCTCTCATGGATTTTTCTCAAGCCTGGTCTAGTTCATGCTTCCCAGTATTTTCAATTTTTAGGAGTCTGAAAGACAAATAAAACTCCATTCACTCTCTCATGGATTTTTCTCAAGCCCGGGATAGTTCATGCTCACTGGTGTTTTCAATTTTTAGGAGTCAAAAACTTGAATAAAACTCCATAAACCTCCTTTTCCATAGATAATCTACTAGGGATGGATAAAGGAATAAACCTACACTTGGTAGATGTTCTCCTCATTCCTTAATTTTTTTTTTTTCTCGGTAAATCTATACTATTGTATTATATACAGTAAAACTTTACAGACACAATGTTAATATGCCCAAGGCCAGCTGTGGCTCTTTGGACTCAGCTTTCACAGAACAAAAACTGCCCTCGCAGGGGCATCACGACTAGACTAGAGCAACCCATATAGAGCCATTTTAACACGAAAAAGGTACCAAACCAAACAGAGTAGTCCCACGCAGGGGCACAGGAGCAAAACAATACTTCCCACGCAGGGGCCTCATAAGACTTTCAACGACTTCCCTGTCAGGCCTAAAAAAATTAACAGGAGCAGACTTAGATTTGGACTTGAACCATAAATGACAAAAAACATAGCCATTAACCAAAACAGAACTTGAATAGAACTGGATGAAGAGAATGTGAGCCAGCTGAGGGCTATTCCTCCGGCCTTTCCTCGACCACCCTGCACCATCCGTATTTCTCTCGGAGGGAGTCCCAATCATCCTCAGTGTCCTCCTTGGAAGTCGATGCCTTCTGAGCCTAAGGGCTTTTAGGAGCTTGCCTAGGCACCTCCACAGGTTTCTTTTCGTCCACGATCGAGCTTCCACCTGGGAGCTTCTCCATACTCTGTGAACCTCCTTCATCGTCCTGAGATTCCTCGAGGAATAAAACCGAGACGTGCATTAATGCGTGGTTTGTCCATCGAGCTGCCGAAGGTGAACATGGTGGAACCGAATGTAGGTGCAGGGGTTGGTTCAGAATTAGGGCTGCTCGCGTCCATGAATTGGCTAGCCTGGATGGGGGTGGCTTTAACCCCTCCATGGCAGTGATAGCGACAGCAGTGAAGGCGAGGCCTTGAGGCTGGAGGACGAGACGACCTTCCTTGAGCAGGACCCCTCCGTCTAACCATCTTTGCAGGGGCAGCGGGGGCATGTAGAAATGCTGAAACAGAGTTGAAGCAGTGCCCCACAGACCTGAGACGCCACCCAATTGAACACAGACAACAACCAACTGAATTTTCGGGCTTGTGACAGCCTTCAAAGAAATGCACGCAGGCGTTACCAGCAGGAGTTGTAGCCTGGAGGGTAAAGCGGAACACAGCAAACTGATCACTGTAACCCAATCCATCTCCCTTTTTAACAAATCCATCATTCCCTCAGAACCTGTTTTCCATAACTGCAATTTGCAGTTGCGCCATTTAACCTGAATTCCCATTGAATGCCTGCCTCTCGCTCTGTACAAACATTCCATGGCGATGAGGAGTGTATTGAATGCTCTCCTTAGGCACGAGGTAGCACATGGCTGTCATGTGGCTCCTCACTGACACTCGTCCCTTCACCCGCATCCGGAGCCGCTGCATCCTTTTGGATCATGCTAGCACATTCCTGAGCCTGTACATTATTTGGAATTATGGTGGTGTTTCCAGTGAGAAGGGTATTGGCATTTTATACTCCTATATTGGCCAAGAGGTCAGCAACCTTATTGTCTTCCCTTTTAGTATGTGTGAAAGAGATGGCTCTGTTACTGCGAAGCGATTGTTCAATGTCCTTCAACCTTGCTTCGAGCCTCCAGCTAGTGGCAATTTTCCTTGCTTGAGATCCATTTTGGAGGCGATTGGCCATGTTAATAAGGATCTGGGAGTCTCCTTCCACGACTAGGGGTTGAAGGTTGAGATTCCAAGCGAGAGTGAGTCCTTTCCAGAGTCCCTCTAACTCAGTTGAGTTGTTAGTATCCCAGCCTATGTTTCCAAAGTAAATCTGCATGGGAGTGCCTTCATGATTTCTTAGGATTCCTCCAAAACCAGCAATTCCAGGATTGCCTTTGGAGGCTCCATCGAAATTGAGCTTATAGGAGTGCTTTGGGGGAGCCTTCCATTTGCCTTTGTTGATGTTGCTGCTTTTGGCCGGGCCGTTCTTCTGAAGTTCCTGAGGAAGATGCAATTGCCAGTTGTCTAGAATACTTTTCTCATTGTGTATAGATGGAAGATCCTCCTACGTCCATGGTCGGAGCAGCAACGTTTCTTTGAGATTCCCACAAAACCTCTTCCATATGTCCTCAATCGGAGAGCATTGATTTTTGAATATTCATTTGTTTCTTTCCTTCCAGATGCTCCAGAGGATTAGACCTGGGATTATGTTCCATAAACAATTAAGGAGCTCGCTTTTGTAAGGTTTCTGGGGCCATTGTCTTAAAGAGCTGATTATGTCATTCTCCATTCTGCATCTTCTTTGACATCTGAAGCTTGCCTTTTCCCATAGCTAATTGGCTAAGGGACATGCGTCCAAGAGGTGTTGGAGAGTTTCCTCATTATGCTTGCAATTATGGCAGATGGATGGACCATGAAAGTTTCTTCTTCTTAATTTATCCCATGTGAGTATCCTTTTGTGTCCAACCAACCAAAGGAAGTGAGAGACTTTGGGCCATGAATCGAGCTCCCATATTTTGTGCCAGATTGGATCAGAAGGAGTGGTGATGTTGCTTATTATTTTGTACGCCTCTGCAGGAGTGAAGGTACCTTTTCGTTCGTATCCCCATCGAAGGATGTCATTTCCTTCGTCATACTTGATGTTTCTTTTCCGAAGCTCCATCTCCAGCTGCTCAGCATCTTGAAGGTTTGTATTATAGATTAACTGATTACCTTGTTTCCATTGCCTGAAGCTGTGCTCCGTAGCCTGCAACCAGTACTGTTGGATCTTTTCCTACTGCTGCTCTTGCCTGTTGAGTTCTGGAGCTGGGTGCAGAACACTGTTGAGCTTTGGCATCTGGTTCCATCCATCTGTACAAAATTTAGCTATTCTGCCATTCCTCACTTCCCAGAAATTGTGCTTTTGAATTAATTGGTAGTGTTGTTTGACTGCGTTCCACATTAGCGAGCCCTTGACGTTGGGAGTGAACTTGATGAGTTCCTCCTGAGGTCTGTTGTTGGCATATTTGGCAGTCCATATTTTGACCCAAGGCTTATCTGGATTAGTGACCCATTGCCACCAAATTTTTGCACTCATGATGGAATTGCTATGCTCTGGGTCTCTCAGTCCGATGCCCCCTTTGTCTTTGGGAGTGCAGACAGTGGCCCATTTTACAAGAGCCCATTTACGGTTGGTTGCCGAGCTACCCCAAAGGAAGCTACGCTGAAGATTCCTTATTTTTTTTATTACCCACTTCGGCGCTGCTAGGATTGAGAACAGATAGAGAGGCATAGCCTGAAGGACCGATTTGATGAGCACCACTCGACTGACAAGATTTAAAGTTCTATGAGTCCAGAGGTTAAGGCGAGATTCGAGCTTTTCAAGGAGAGATCGCCAAGAAGAATGCTTTATGGCTGAGGCTGTGAGCGGAGCTCCCAGTTATTTGGAGGGGAGGGTAGCAGAGGGGAATCCTAAGATGTGGGCAACCACGGTCTTGACTGAGGGTGGAGTGTGAAAGAAGAAAATCTGTGACTTGGAGCAGTTGACATTTGCGCCAGAGGGTTCTCAAAAATCATTAAGCAGGGCTTTGAAGCGGGAGGCTTCCTGGACCGAAGGGTAACCAAAAAGCATAGTGTCGTCGAAAAACTGTTGGTGGGAATTAGCAGGGGTGTTATGAACAGATAGGCCTTTGAGCTGATGAGAGTGGAGGGCATTTTTGATATGACACCCTAGACCTTCAGCCATTAGGACAAAGAGGAAGGGGGAAAGGGGGTCACCTTGCCTGATCCCTCTGGGAGGTTTGAAGGGCCGGGAGGGGATGCCGTTGACAAGGATGGAGAATTGAGTTGTGGTAATTAGACTCATGATCCATCGCACCCACATAGAGCAAAAACCAAAGGTTGTAAGCATGTGCTGAATGTAAGTCCAGCTGAGTTTATCAAAAGCCTTAGAGAGGTCCAGTTTGAGAAGAATACCTGCCTGCTTGGTGTTCTTGAGGGAGTGTATTATCTCGTGCATGAGAAGAATTCCATCCATGATCTGACGCCCTTCCACACAGCCCGGCTGTTCCAGAGAGATAAGCAAGGGCAAGAGGGGCTTTAGTCGATTCGCAATCACTTTAGATATAACTTTGTAAATGACATTACAAAGAGCAATCGGCCTATACTTGTCAGGGGTGATAGAATATTCCTCTTTAGGGATAAGAGCGATGAAAGTTGTGTTTAGAGAGGGGAGTAGCCAATGGAGAGCTCTTGATCCTTCTACAATTCGCCAAACTTCTTGCTTTATCAACTCCCAGAAAGTGTGAAAGAACGTGGTGGTGAAACCATGTGGGCCAGGGGCCTTACCTTCCTTAAGTTGAGACATTGCATCATCCACCTCCTGCGTCAGTATGGGGCGAAGTAGAAGTTCATTTTGCTCCTCTGTGATAAGCTTTGGCACATTGTTGGTTATTCTTTCAATAGCCGAACGCTTATCTCCTTCGGGCTCTCGATGGACTTGAGTGAAGTGATTAAGGAATTCCTCCTCAATTTCCTCGTGCTTCTCTATTTTTTCTCCTCCCTGTTTTTGAATGAAAGGGATGCTGTTGTGCATTCTTCGCTGAACAGTGGTTCTGTGGAAGAATTTGGTATTTCGTTTACCTTCCCTCAGCCATCTGATTCTGGATTTTTGCTTCCAATATATTTCCTCCTATTTCCGCCTTTCCTCCAGTTGGCTGTGGATGCTTCGTTCCTGTGCCAGAGTTTCTTCAGTGTGCCCCTCTGTGATTATCTTTTGTTGGAGTTCCGATAGTTCCTTGTTTAGTACTTGTTGTGCTGTAAATATGTTACCAAAGGTCTCCCTGTTCCACCGTTTTAGATGACTTTTTAAAAACCTGAGCTTTTGTTGGAACTAAAACATCTTGGATCCTTCAGGCGGGGTGAAGCATGTCCAAATAGTTTTGACAAGTTCTTTAAACGAGGGATGCGAGAGCCAAAACTCTTCGAAGTAGAAAGGTATTCTAGTAGGATTGCCTGGTCTTTGCCATTAGAGGACAATCGGCCAGTGATCCGATCCGGTGTGAGGAAGGATAGCTGCTGAAAAGTCTCCTCCTAGGTGAACCGCGTTATCTGATATGAGGAAGCGATCCAATTTGGAGGCAATTTGATGCTTGCCTGCTCTGCGATTTCTCCAAGTGAAAGTACCATTACCAAAAGGTATATCTATGAGAGAGGTGTTCTGAATGAAGTCCTTGAAGTGGGAGTTTTCATGGTCCATTCTGTTTCTACCCCCAATCTTCTCCTCTAGCTTGGTGATCAGATTAAAATCCCCGCCTATAATCCAGAGCGGGTGCCTTCTATTGTTGTTCAAGGCTTCTATAGTGTCGAGAAGAGCAATTTTACTTCCTGTATCCTGCGGGAAATAAACATTTGAGATATTTCCATGGATGTTCATACCTAGGATGTGAAAAGCAACCTGGATGAGATGATGGGAGGCATGCAAATCTGAAAGAGCTATTGCCTGTGTATTCCATGCTATAGCCAGCCCTCCCGAGGCTCCAGAGGCATCCACCGCTACCGATCGACATCCTGGCCATGCCTTGGAGAGAATGTTGCCTAATGTTGAGCTATTGCATTTGGTTTCTTGTAGAGAGCACATTTGTGGTTTTTCCATTTTAATCATGGTTTTTAACATTCTGAGTTTGCCAGGGCTATTGAGCCCTCTAACATTCCATGATACCAGCTTCATAGTTTAACTATTAATGGAGAGTTTATAGTACTTCGTCAATTTAGCATACCTACTCGAGTCTACCAGGATTTTCCCGATCTCGATCGTTCGCTGGAGATCCGTTTTTCTTCCTCTCTTCTTGGTGTCTTTTGGGAGTGGATTACCATCCCATTGGCTACCTGGCTGTATACCTAGTTGATTTTGATGGAAGGCCCTGGAGATGACCACTTCCAACTTGTTGAGTTGAGCCTCTAGTATGCTATCATATGCCTTCTTTTTGCATGCTAGTTCTAGCTCTATGATGTCTAATCCATTCAGATCTATGCTCTCTGGTTCTTCTTCCATTAGTTGCACTTGATTGCTTCCTTCCATATTGATCTCGGTGTTTTGAGGGGGGTCTTGCTTTCCATCGATTTCCATATCCTTGCCTTTCCCTTCCGTCTCTGTAGGTCCTTCCGAATGGAATACCGGGTTGCTAATGGGGGGGTGAGGTTTGGATGAGGAGGCTATGGGAGGAGGGTGGGAGGACGAGGAAGGAGGAACAGAGGCAGCTTCAGAGAGCGAGGGATGTTCCTCAGAGGTTCGCACTAGAATTTCAAAACTGTTCTTTGTGGCCGGGCCTTGGTTATTATATTGTTCGAGCTTGTTGCCATTGTTGGGCTTCTTGTGTGCACGCCTTTGGCTAGGGGCTTTTGTGAAGCCATCCTGGGCTGGGGCTTCTGAGGGTTCAGGGGTAACGACTTTGGCGTTTAGCGGACAATCCCGAAAAAGATGCCCTAGAGCATGGCATTTTCTACACCGAAAGGGGACGTGCTCATAGTCCAGAGGTTGAATCCACTCTTCGTCTCGGTGAAAGAGACTTACCGATTCTGGCAAAGCTTCATTCAGTCGTACGAAGATGCATATGCGAGCATAAGAGATGTGTATGTGCTTTTTTGTTTCTTCTGCAACCCTGATGTATTCCCCTATTCCATTTCCTATATCTTTGAGAATGTCCTCGTCCCAATACTCATCTAGAAGTGAGTACAGTCTGATCCAGACTGGCGCCCATGTGAGATCTTCCTTGTCCGGGTTGAATCTTGGTATCCAATCCCTCAAATACAGACTCGCTGAGTTGAAAAAATAGGGTCCCTCTCCCAGTATTCTGTATTTGTCCTCCAGGCAAAAGAAGATCGCAGTGAAAAAGCCTTTCGACCCTAGCTGCAGGGTAACATCTCCTTTAGGTTTCCACTTCGCCGCAATCTAGCCATATAAGGCCCTTTCTGTCGGCCAGAACCCTATGAACTTCCCAATAAGGGCATGATACCCTCATATATTCTATTCTCTTGTCAATCTTGTGTCCTGGCAGCTCTATTCTGGGTCGTTCTTTGGCTATGGGCTTGCACGTTGCCGATGAAACTTTCGGGGCTTCCCCCGGTTTCTCCCCACTGTCTTGTGCGGAACTAGCATTATCCATCTGCCCTTCTGTCCCCTTGCTCCCGTGCTGATGCCTATTCTCTCGGTTCATGATTCCCTTATCAATGGAACCAAACACAAAATCCTGTTCAGGACCATGCAGCGAGTTATTTGCACCGAGGGAGGGCTCTGACGCCCTCCCCTGAGAGGAATCCATTTGTTTTCCTTAGCGTCCTGCCACTCTGATGCGCAACAGGGTTCTTGGCCCAGCGCCTGAGTAGATCCAGAGATTCGCAGTCTGCGCCGTGACAGAGGAACTTTGAACCCTAATCATCGTAACCTGCAACCGCTCCCTCCCTAAACTATGTTTCCTCATTCCTTATTTACATGAGAACACATTCAACTTTTGTTTTTGTTAGTAACAAAAAACTCACCATATACATTAGCACACCTATATACATATATGTAGAAAATGAAACTAATTATGGAACAAAACTTACAAAGGTGGATCAGTGAGAGGAGGGTTCCTCTTTCTAATCAATTGCATTTTAGAATTTTGAATAACATGATTGGAAAAATTCTCTTTTGATAGTGGCTTCTGATTAAATTTCAATCAGGGTCCATCAATGACAAAAGAGGTCTTCTCTTATAGTGATCTGGTTGACAGCTTCCCCTTGAAGTTTTTAAACCTCCTGGAATATAACAAAGCCTAGTTACCAAGTTGAAAAGAAATAGTTTTAAGAAACTTATCATGCCATTTGGTTCTCTCATCTTAGACAAGCATTGTTCTTTGAAGTGCATCTTGTCTCATTTCATCTAATTCATTCAACTGTATCATTTTTTGTTTTTGTGCCTCAACCAAATCCATTCCTAGCTGCATGGCTATTCTAAAGGTTTTAATCTAGAACTCTATAGAAAGGAGTACATGTTTTCGATAAACCAACTCGTAAGGTGAGTGTCTCGTTGTGTGTCTCCAAGTTGTCCTATAGGCCGACCAAGCTTCAGGTAACCTATTGGCTCAGTGTTTGTGATGCAATTGTACTATCTTGGTGAGAATGGCTTCAATAAATTTCTTAGTGGATTCTACCTGGCCATTTTACTGTGGATGATAAGGGTTGTATTTTCAGTGTCTGATTTGGTATTCCTCAGTAATGGTTTTGACCAATTTAGACGTAAATTTGGTGCCTTGTTTAGTTACTATTTCTCTCGGTACACCAAATCAAGTAAATATTCCCTCAAATAAGAAAACAACAACTAATTTCTCATTAGCATAAGATAATGCTTTTGATTCTACCCACTTGATTACATAATATGTACATACCAAAATATATTTTTTCATTTTAGACATAGGAGAAATTGGACCAACAAAATCTAATGCGCATTTGTCGAAGGGTTGAATAACTACCTGTGCTTGAAGAGGCATTTCATTTGATGGGGTTGGTTTTCCCATCCTTTGACAATCATCATAGATAGCCACATACTTCTTTTCATCTTTAAAAATATTGGGCCAATAATATCCAGACTGTAACACTTTCTATGTCATCCTTTTGTCAATGAAATGTCCACCACATGGCTCATTATGGAAATCTTTTAGGATGTCCTCCATTTCATCATCTCATACACATATTATAATTACAATATCTACACCATTAAGGTCCAAACAATCATCTTGCCACATATAATTAGCACTCAGTTGAATCATTCTTTGTCTTTCTCTTGAGGATAGATTCTGCAACAGTTTTCCTGTAATCAGGTAGTTGGATACATATCGATACTAAGGAGTATAAGAGGAAATAGAAAATAATTTTTTATCGGGAAAATCATTAGCAACTGGTACACTATCACATATATGAAGAAGTCTAGACAATAAATTAGTAGCAAGATTATCTCTTCCTAGCCTATTAACAATAGTAATATTAAATTCCTCTAGTAGTAGCAAACATCTAGTATCTCGGCCATTAGTGATTGATTTATTAATTAAAAATCTAATAGTTGAATGATCTATATGTAGAAACACTTCATACTCGGTTATATAATGTCTAAACATATTGATGGCATGAACTACTCATAATAATTCCTTTTTTGTGATTGTATAGTTATGATCGGTAGGGGAGATATTTTTGTTGACAAATTAAATGGAATAGGGGATTTGATTTTCCATTTGGCCCAAAATAGCCCCCAAAGTTATGTCTGAGGCATCAGTACAAATGTGAAAAGGGAGGCTCCAATTTGGTCCTCTTAGAACTGGAGTAGTTGACAGTCTTTGTTTAAGAGTTTCAAAGGAAATTTGACTCTAAGAATTACACTGAAATTCTGCATCTTTAGTTATAAGTTTAAACATAGGAGTGACTATTGAGGTAGAATTTTGAATAAATATTCTATAGTATCTGACATTCCCTAGAAACATTTTAACTTCTCTTTGAGTGCTAGAAGTTTTGATTTGAGCAGTTGTTTCAATTTTCGCAGGATCCACTCTTATCCCAGTTTTAGAAATATGATGACCTAGCACAATACCCTTAGTAATCATCATTCTATATTTTTCATTGCTAAAGGCAAGGTTAGTCTCTTGACATCTGATTAAGACTCTCTCCACATTGTCTAAATCTTGTTGAAAATGTTTATCATATACTGTGAAGTCATGTATATAGACTTTGACACAACCTTGGGTTAGATATGAGAAAATAGCAAGGACAACCATTTGAAAGGCGACAAGGGAATTACATAACCCAAAAGGAAGAACCCTATAGGCATAAGTACCCCATGGAAAAGTAGAGGTGGTCTTTTCTTGGTCCTTAGGTGTAATGTAGATTTGGTTATAGGTGCTAAATCCATCCTGGAAGGAAAAATATTTCTTCCCAGTCAAGGTATCCAATACCTTATCAATGAAAGGAAATGGGAAATACTCTCTAAGGGAGGCCTTGTTCAATTCCATAAAATCCACACAAATCCTCCATTTACCATTTTTCTTAGCTACGATGACTACTGGTGACACCCACTTGCTATCAGAAATAGGGTAAATGAAGTTAGCATTTAAGAGTTTTTGAAGCTCTTCTTTTACTCTATCTTTTAGGGTTGGTTTCATTCTCCTTTGATGTTGCCTTACTTGTTTAATTTCATTTTTTGTATAGATATGTCCATGTAGGTATCTCAGTGAATTCATTTCATGTCAAAGTAGTCCCATGAAAGATCACCAAATTTCCTCCTAATCATTTGGATCTGTTGTTCTTGTTGTTCTAACCCTAGACTAGAATTAATGTATAGAGAATTCCAAGGATAAACTTGAACATCATGGATAGATGACTCCTTTATTTCATATGTTGTTGCTATTGCGAACAATCTAGAGGTAGAAGGATGACATGTTTCTTGAAATTCAAAAACTGGGAAGATGCTCGTATTCTTAGAAGGATTGTGGGAAATCAATGCATCTCATTGTGGCTAAGAACAAGTTCAAAACTTCATTATCTATTATTGAATACCTTTAGACTCTTCAATTGTTAACAATGTTTTAGCACATTCCTCCTCTCCATATGGGCTTTCTAACCATAAAGTAACTTCTATAGTAGCCTGGGCAGGAGGAAATAAAACAATCTTTTGACATTGACACCCATTAGAAATTTTCATCTCTCGAGACCTACATCTAATGAAGGTATCAACCGTCATGAGCGAAGGTCGACCCAATACTACTGGATGTCCAGGTTGGGAGGATTTTGGATGGATCAAAAAGAAATCTACAGGATATTCCCAAGAAGCTAGTAAAATCGTTACATCATCCAACATTCCTGTAGGTTTAAGAATAGATTTTTCTACTAATTCCAATAAAGTTTGACTGGACCTCAAGCCTTCTAGCTACAATGTTTGCACAATATCCATAGTCATGACATTTGTTGCTACAACTATATCAACAAGGGTGTTTGTTAAATATGTACAATTGATCTGTATGGTCATTGTTGGGTTCCTAGGTTTAGTGTATTTATAAGGCATCCCTAACATGGTTTTCGATAATCGGCCAACTAGATTGATAATAGGGGGATCCTTCCTCTTTCTTCCTAGATTTTTATTGCAAACGTCCCTTACAATATTGGCATAAATGGGAATATATTTGATGGCATGTAACAAGGGTATCCTCACCCAGACATTTATTAGTTTGACCTCTAAGTCATATTCTGATGGGACCTCAGGATTTTTAACAAGCAAACTTTCTAGGTAAGGTGGCTGAGTAATTTACTAAGATGATTCAGGTTGTGTAGTAAAATTGATTACTACTTTAGGAGGGTTTTCTTCCTCACCAAGAGAAAAATATTCCTCTTCATTTTCAAGAGGTGAATTTATTGTTTGTTCTTCTTGAATAATGACTACAAGTCCTATTTTATTTAATATCTTCCCTGATCTTAACCTCATCTCATTGATTGGAGCTGAGGTGATGGTATAAGTAGGGAAGGTCTGTAGCTCCACATTCTGATGTAGGAGTATTCAACCCAAGAGAAAATCATTGTATTTTAGTAGACATAGGGGATCATGTGTTTTAAGGAAGTTGGATTCCTAAGTTATGAATTAATGTAATATTTAGGGTTTTGAGTGAGTAGGATGAGAATTAATTAGATGTTGTGAGGATGTTGTAAATTCTCTCCGATTAAGGAGAACATGAGTGGTTAATAATGACAAGAGAGTTAGAAGTTAATTATAACTCTTAAGGTTGTTTGATGATTCAAGGAACTAGAGAGGACATTTAGGAGTCAGTTCAGTAGATTAAGGGTTTGAACAAGAATTAGTTGAATAGAAACTTTCTGGTATAAATGTAAGCCTACAGATAGACTGAGAGGGAAGGAGGCCACTGATATTGAAGATCAGGCATGTGAGACAGAGGGTCTGGATATATAATCAATTGTTTATACTTGTTTATTGATCTAATATTGATCTAAGACAAACAAGTAAGGTATTACAGACTCATGCCCGTGGATGTGCCTATGTTATTTTATGCAACGGATCGATAATATTGCAAAATACATAGACACTGAAGCAGTTAGAGAAAACATAACAGGAAAACATGTAAATAAAACAAGTTTAACAAGGAGTTCACCTAATACTCCTGGGCTACGTCTCCCGGTCCAGCCTTCAGTCGTGGCCTCTCTATTATGTTTTCAAAAGTAAAGTTTTTACAACAGTGAGCTCAATTTGAGTCTCACACAATAGATATGAATCAGCAAGACTGTACTTAGACCCCACAAGTCTCTAAGTACATAAAATCTACTTACTGAAACTTGACCTCTATTGCTCATGGTAGTATGAGCCCAATATGAGACTCATACATGACAGACATATACAAAGGAGTTTGATTGAACCTGTTAGATTCCTGCTGCAGCAGGTTATTCATTTTTCATGATTGGCATTTCACAGGCCAAATATGTCGTACTTTGCTTGCTGCAATGCTCCATATTTGTTTAGCAGTCTCCAGGTGAAGAAGGCTACTTCAAGTTCATCCAATTGCCTTCAAATTTTGTAAAGTTATCCAGGTATCGCCATTTTTCAGGTTAAAGGGAGGTCCAAACAGTTTAATCTTGGTCTCCCTAGGTTTAAATTTCCTATTTTAGAATATAGAGATTGTAAATCTGTCCAAACAGTTTAATCTTGGCAGATTCTTAGATAGGTAGAGAAGCAGAGGAGCCCAACAGCTTAATATGGGCTCTGGAAGAAATAAGGATAGTATGTAGATAGGAAAGTATCAAAATAAAAATGAATGACGGGTTTGCAAGTCTAAGTGCACCCCCAAACAAAAGAAGAAAAAATGCTGGGTAAGTAGGCTGGGTAGGTAGTTCTGAGGTTGTTGAATCCTAAATTGCTTACCAGTTCCAGGTTTTTAGGTGTCATATCATTTAGGACACAATCAACAAGAATTTGTATGCAAGAAGCTCAAAAGAGGTATAACTGACTCCCCTTCTCTGTTCTCCCCAATCATTAACTAACTTCCCCAAAAGAGGTCAAGATCCGCTTGACACCTCTTAAGTTCCATCATCTTCATAACACTGGCTTGAGTAAAGATCTGCTTTACTCAAAGTTGTTCCATATTTTCTCTTAAGTATGGTCCTACCCCCTTGTAACAGCCTAAGCTCTCCTGAACTTAGCGCTTTCTTACCATCTCCATCTAAACCACTAACATTATTATTTAGCTCCCTATTCTTCCCATCCCCTTATTAATGTTAAGTAAAATCCCCCTACGTAATATCCCTCCCCCTGGTTGAAAAATAACCATAAGTACTCCTGGGAATTTCTCAGTTTATCTAAAACTTAGCAAGAGCCCTTGACCTCCAAAACCACCTCCCAGATACAATGGACTCCTTCCAAAGTATAAAATCCCTCTGAGGTAATCGGACCCCTTCTGAAACCTCAAATGCCCTTCACACCCACTTACTTGCTCTTTCCTCCCAAAACTTACACTCTATAGAACCTTAAAGCCAGATCGCATCGCAACATCGCACTTTCCTCTCCATGCAGGTTATCACCCATCTGTCACCACCTGACGCGATATTGCGATATCGGCAGTCGGTGGTCGCAAGCGCCGAGTGTCTAACTCAAGCGCCCTCCGTTCCCCGCCGATGCGATATTGCGATCGCATCGGAGTTTCTTCATCGCATTACCTCCAGTATCAGCACCTCACCACGTCGCTCTGTACCAGGGACCCACCACAGCTGACGTCATCCGCCGTACAGCCGACATCATGCTGACGTCAGCAGCTAGAAAGCCGAAACTTCGCGCAGGAAGAAAAATCACACTTCGGAGCTCCAGAACAAGAAACAGGGGCAGTTTTCGATGCGCAATTAGCACGCATCGCTATGGGAAATAGGCCATTTCGAGGAATCTTCAGGGAATCTTCTGATTTCTTAGCCCATTGCGCGTCGAAAAGCCTGAAAATCGCCCGATCGTGCCTAAATGATCCGGTTTAAAGACAGCAGCAGATCAATCACAGTGTTTATAGTGTATCAGATCAAATCATCAGTCATAAAGCGTGTCAAAGAGTATCAGTCGACGGCAGAAACCGTCAATGTAGCGGCAAAGAGTATCAGCGAATATCTTGAGCAACGGCCCGAAGCAGGAGAAAATTTAATATCTTCCAACAAATTCATAGAAAGAGGGCGAAAGTACTGAAGCTCTCAAATCGTAATTATTGCACATTTAATTCACACCAGAGCCGAACTGCAGTTCCCGAAGTACAATCATTCCAGCAGCACCGCATCTAGCCCCCAAGGGCCACCTCGTCACCTGTTCCGATCCAGCTGCCCCCAACGTAGCAAAAAAAAAGATTTACTTGCATTTAATTCCAACAACACTTAGATTGTTGAAGAGTTCTCTAAGCAGACATGTCGAGGTCACATGTAATGATGTCTTTCCGATATTTTGCTTATAAATACCACCCTGAGAAATGTTGTGAGGGGTTGGTTGGTTGGTAGT
>APFE031563922.1:25187-49180 GCA_000404065.3 Pinus taeda
TCTCAATGTTTTCTTCAGAAATAGTTATGAGCATGTATTCTTAAATGATCTTGTTTACGCTATTTCTTTCACATATGAGTGCATGTTTTAGGAATTCTTAACTGCTCCTAGATCCCATTCATCCATTTCTCCTCTTCGTCAACATGATGAAATGATTCTCCTTTGCCTTTCATCCTTGATGTCCATTCCGTACTTTCAGCAGTCAGAAAGTTGTATCCTGTGTGGCTATCCCACTCCGTATCCCCTTGTGACCAAGAAAACGCTTGCAAGCCTCAGTCTGTGACTCCATGCCCAATGGTTCGAAACTTATAACTCCTTACCTTGCCTCTTTGTTCGAGAATCCTACCTTCTTTACAATCACAGTTAACATTCCCTTGAAGTCAGAAAGCTAGCCTAAAATCATCAACTAAGGTTGAATCAAAAGGAGAGAGCCCTCTCCGATTGCAGGTGGGCTAGAACCTGCAATCAGAAGATTGGTTTGTGGTTACCTCGGCCGTATCCCTATTTAGGAGCACTAGGGACAACCTGAGTGATAACACCATGTTTTTTGACAATAACCATATATGAAAGTAAAATAGTACCTATGTCTGATGAGTGATGGAGATTAGAAGGGCCCATATACATCTGAATGTACCAACTCCAAAATCCTTTTGGCTTTGCTGTCTTGGCCCTTAAAATATGACTTGTCATACTTTTCAAGTGTGCATCCCTTGTAGACATCATGCTGATCAAACATGCACTGTGGTAGTCTTATGGCTATCTATTGAATAACCTTCAACACCCCATGATGAAAGTTGCCCATGCCCGTATGCAAAATTTCTCCCATGTCTCTACTCTACACACTTCTTGCCTTGCTGCTCAAGGATGTGCATGTATCAACCTGCAACTTGTAGATATTATTCATCCTCACACCAATCTGATTCATTGATCCAAAAGCTAAGTGCTTGAGGTAGGCCTTACCTCTACTGAATATGACATCATTATAACCTTTGTCCTCTAGAGTAGCAAAAACAACAAGGTTATTCTTTAGGCTTGGAACATAGCGGACATCTATGAGATGGAGAGAGCTACCATATTCCCTTCAAAATTGATAATACCTACTCCCCTGGTCATGTACTTTACATCATATCCCAACTTAATGTGAAACTGCATGTCCTTCTCCTCCATCTAGTTTAAATACTCCTTGTTCTTGGTCATGTGGAAGGATGCTCCATAATTAATGTACCATAAGCTACAACCGATTGAAATTTCCATGGAAGCTATCAATGGGAAACAATATTCGAACTGAGAAGAAAGACCATTTACCTCAACTGATGCAACCACATGATCCTTACTAGACCCTTTATTCTAATTAGGACACTTAATGGCAAATTTCCCAAACTCATGGAAATGGAAGCACTTGATCTTGCTTAGATCTTTCTTCTTCTTCTCACCCTTCTGAATGGACTTGGCCTTACCTTGTCCCTTCTTTCCCTTGGCTTTGGCGCTTTTCCCTATCAGGGAAAATTTCTCCTTGTCTTCTATATTTTATGATATTTTAGCTCTCGCCCCTCTCTGGATTTCTTCTTGAATGTAATATGACCACAAAATTTCCTAATTGTGAAGATTCTCTTTTCCACTGATTGCATCCTAGAATTTCTCCCAAGACTTATGGGGTCCCAAAAGCATAAGAATCAAAAGGTCATTATCTAATATAGTAGAAACCACTCCAAATATCTCATCCCGAAACTAAATAAACTTGGAAAGATAAGTAATGATGGGCTCACCTTTGCCCATCTGAATATTTCTTGGCTTGTCCTTCAATGCTTGCTTCTTGGAATCACTAGAACCCTAATACAGATATAAGATGACTTTCCACATCTTGTATGTTGTCTTCTTCCCATGGATATGATGGAAAATATGTTCTTTGCCCCTCTCAAGAATGATCCTATCGGCCCTGGTGTCATTCTTTTTAAAGCTAAGTCAATCGTTGGGGATCTTGAGGTGGAACTATTTGATTTTCCACAAATTCTAGCACCCAATTATCCTCCAACACCACTGGGATCTTCTTCTTCCATGAATAGAATTTAGAGGCTCACTCTAAACAATTATCTACTCTCAGTCCTTGGAATGACATCATTCTATCCAAAAAATGATCTTCAAAACTCTAGCGCAAGCTTCCCGTTAAACTACGCTATTCACATACTGAAAAATTTGGTGTTAGTATTTAGGATGAAAATTTCTCTGATACCATGTTAATTTTCCATGAAACTCTGTAACTTCTTAGATGAATAACTGAAAACAAGGCAAGTAAAAAATGAAACCAAATTTACTTTCACCAATTTTTTTTTCTTAACAATTTATAAACAACGAAAATACTTGAGAGATAAAAACACATGCACACAAATTGACATGCTTGTTTACTCTAGAAACTCAAATGAAAAAACTGTTTTCTTCATTGTGGCATTTTATTTATAGTTCTTGTGAAATTGTATCTATTACAAAGCAATCTGTTTCTTTGATAACACACTTGTTCTCCTACTGAACTAGTTTGACTTGCCCTTTAAATCCCCTAATGCTTCCCTTATTTCCTTGTGCATTAGAAACCCCTATTTCGTTGTGAAAATCCTCCTATTTCCTAGTACATATCCTGGATCCTATTCTTTAGGAAAAATCCATATTACCTTGTGTTAGAGTCGGCCTTGTCATCCCTCCACCAGAGATCGTTTCTCTTATTGCATTTCATTTTTAGGTGTCTCGTTCAGTCCATTCATCTGCATTCTGCTAGGGGTATGCCATTGTCTAATGGAAGGGATTTGTTTTCTCATTTCACTCATGTTTATACCTGCTGGGTTGGTCGAAATTTATCAAAGTTCATCAAAGTTGATTTCAGCGATTTACAGTCATAGAAGGCATTTTGGTCAAAAAGAGTCATTTTAGTTTCTAGGTCTAGGGTTTGGTCTTCAGAATGTCAAATAACGCCCACAGGTCATGAGGATGTCTTCAATAAGTTTTCATTTCAATTTTTTATCATCAATAATGTTCAAGAATGTTTCTTCTTCAAAACTCTGTTTTGAGGAAGAAATCGTCAAATTTGTTGCTTGTAATAAATATGTAATTTTAAAGTTTTTCAAATCGTGAAAAATTCCAGGTGCAACCCTGATCACCTTGCCAAAATATGCCACCATCCTTGCAAAAAATCAACAAAGGAGCCATCATTTCAATCAAAAGACAAATGGAAACAAGCGCAAAAACAGAGATATGTGAAAGTGCCAAAACCTGCCACATTATAAAAGTGGGTTTGCAAATCAAAATCAAAGTCTATGGCATGAAAGACCTTTTTGTGATTCAATAAGCCATTTGCATAGCAAAAGTATGAAAGAAGCCGAAGAAATCATGAAGAAGATTGTGGAAAAGTGGAATAGAGTTTGGAGAGCTGAAATTGTGCTGAAACAGAGCGCGCGACGCATTGGGAGCAGGCGCGGCGCATCCATAAGACGTGGCGCATTGGGCCCATTCTAACTGTGTTAATTTGCTCTGGCGTGGCACACAGAGCTGACGCAACGCATTGGGTGTGTGCACGGTGCACATAGCCTCCAAGTAGGATTGTGCCACTACTACATCAAATTTAAAAAAAGAACGAACCCAATTATTTTGCTGCAGGTGCGTCATATCATTGTTTTTATTTGTGAAGGAGTACACTTCGATGTTTAAACCCTGACGGTGAGGCAGAGACATAAATCAAGCTTGCATATCCGTCTTGTTTAGAATCCTTCTTATCTTTCTCCTACAAGCTAATCATTCAGTCTAGCTCTACTTTACTACGAAATATCTTGCTCTTGTTTTATTCGATCACAAACCAACTACCGAAAGAGAGATACTCATTCCGTTGCCATGATTGATAGGATGAGCAAACAAGGATGAAAAGCTACATGTTCCGCTTCTCCTGTTAGTTAAAGAGGAACAGACACCGCCCTATCTTGTGGGTTCTTTTTCTTTCTTAAGCATGAGAGTCAGTTAAGGTTGGCTTCCTTGATTACACAGTTTACCACACGCATTCAACGGTAGGGAGTAACACCTTATGTTTACAAATTTTCACGTAAATTCTAGAGATACTCATCGAGTGGACCATACCAAGGCGCGAAGAGAAAGCTCCTTCTTTTCTTTTTTGATCTCATTGTGGAAGTACCGTGTAGAGATAGGCACCTTATCTATGCAATAACGATATAACTCTTCAAGCCAGATTCGTGAAAGGTCAATCTATGCCATGGAAGTTTCATTGCTGAATGATTTGTCTGCTACCAACTGTAGGTCTCATGCGACTTCACATATAGAGGATGTTGTTGAGGTAGTTTCTTTGGGTAATTCTCAAGCAGCTTCAGGTGTACAATCGTCTGGAATATACAATCGAAAGGCTTCAACCCCTGTTGTAATGCTGGCAGGCTCCATAAACAAGATTGGAAGGGGGATTCCATAAAGAAAATTTTCAATCATCTCTTGATATACAAATATGCTTTTAATAAAAAATGTCAGACAAATGCTGGAGGGGTTGATGGGGAAAACTGCAACTATCTCAGGGCATGGCCCAGTAGGTCCAAGGAGTGTCAGTTTTTTATCATGGGCTAGGATTGACGGAATTTCGTTTCCCTTCATTAAAGGTGAAATCTTATTTAGCCATTAAAAGTTATTTTTTATTCAAACGAAAAATGTAAAAGGATAAAAAATCAAAGGCCGAAGCCTACATTTAAAATGAAGATATCAAACATAGCAGAGAAATAGGATTGGAGGCCTATTTTTGTCTTCAGTTGCGATTCAAAGGGATTTACACCTACATATTTCACCTTTTCATTGGTCATTAACAAATTTGAGTAGAAAATGTAACGCTACTCCTTTTACAGATGATTGGCTTTTCATCTTTGGTTAATAATGATTAAATAATGCCCTATTTTTGGTCGATCTGTTTTTTTTATAGTTGAGTTTATTTATTGTATTGAAAATCATTTGTAAGGGGGTCAGAGTTCGGGGAAAGGTGCGGAAGAAAGCTCAGCGCTTCACTGTACAATTTGGAAAGGAAATTAATGAAATGATGTAGCTCTGATTCACGGGATTCATGTGGTATGAGTTTAGCATATGTATCTTCTTCCTATTTCACATGTATTTTGTTATGTTTCACCGTTCATTCATAAACATTTCCAGTTGAATGTTTTTTAAGTAATAAAGGTAGAATCTAGTTATTGCTCTACCTTGGAAAAGCATTCATCCTCTGTGTGTCTTCTTCTGTTTGAAAGGATTCATTGGTTATGCCCTTTTCAACCTCTCAATAGTCCTTCCATTCCATATTATTTCATTTCAATTGCTAAGCTTCATGCCTATCTTGCCTCATGAAATACTCTGTGTCTTTTATTTAATTTCCCAGCTCATCTTGTCCTTTGTCCCATACAACCTTGAAAATTCAGTCATTCATTATATTACCTCTTTCATATTTATTTACTAGCCTAAAATCAGTTCCCATTTTGAGTCATCTAAGACCCTATTGTTTATTTTCACTGAGTGTGGCCCGAAGAGAGCCCTCTCCTGTTCTGGTAGGGCTATCTACCAGATTGAGCATGGTTTGTGGTTATCCTGAATTTTTCCTTCCTTCAGCCTAAGGCAGATTTAGGCTCTAACACCTTGCACACTTGAGCCTCCTATTTTATAGTGCACAAGCACTCAATTTTGTTCACACACTACAAAAGAATGATCTCAGAAACTTGTGATAATCCTGTACCTTTGTCGTACTCTTTATAGAACCAATTTCAGCATGCAAGTAGGCCTAGCTCAATTTAGAATCTCAATTTCTAATTGCGAGTTAATTGAGAGTTCCACTGGTTCTCTCTCCAATCAACACTTGGAGTCTTAACTCATTCTCTCTTATATCCAGCTTGAAGGATAACTTTTTCTAATTGAATTTGTAACTACCACTTTGTTATGTAGTCAAACTGAAGAAGACTCCACATAACCGAATCTCCAACACTACACATGATATCTTGATGATCATTTTAGTAAAGTACTAGAAATAAAATCATTCTAATTGAAGTCTATCTCATGCGACCGCACTCATGTTGAGATAAATACAAATTGAGGTCTTCACTAGTTAAGGCATAAGCTAGAAGACCTCCACTTGCTACATTTTCAACAAGTAGTATAAAGGATAATTCTTTAAAGCCTAAACAAAATTGAATAATTTCAATTTCTTATTATAGTTAAGTTTCTTGATATTCTTGTTTGGTCATGCTCTGATTTTTCTCAAGAAATTATATCTATTAGTTGGCTTTAACATTCAACTTTTGTGGGGTGGATAGCGTGGGAGGTGTTGTCCTTGATATTGAAGGATAACATAAATTATATTTTCATTGGGTTACGGGGATCACTATTGATAATGAAGCAATGGAGTAGGGAATTTCACAATTTTATCCAGAAGTGATGTGTCTAAGACGGAGAATTCAACCCCATAGGAGAAAAGTTTTCTTCTACTTTGACTGCTAGCCATCCAACAACCTACATTGCTAAGTATATGATGATGTGCCAATTTTCCTTGCCATTTGAATTGGTTAGACACCTATCACCATTCGACATTCCTTTGGAAGGAAGGTTGGTCACTATTTGGTAGGTACGTTAACCATTTTGCAATCATGCTCTTTACTTAATGTTTTGGTCATTCTAACATGTATTAAGGGGTGATTAGGATGATTGATTGATCTTGATTGTAATTTTTCTCAGCTTAACAAGAGGGTTAGTTTTTGACCCTTGTTTAGTGGTACCTCCTTTAAGGCCTTAGGGTTTATGAGAGGTACTAATTGAGAAAATTAAGTTGACGTAGTGTGTCCATAACCATTCTATATTTATTGTTCTTTTCCATCACCCTAATTTCAGTTCCATCCTTCGAGTTTTGTTTTGATTTGTTCATTGAGATTGACACCCTCATACCCTCATCCTTGAGTTTGGGTCAAAAAAATTTCCCTTCAGTTGATGAAGCTAAATGAAAGGTAAAAGCATAAGATCACCACAATGAAACAAAAGTGAAAATACAGAATATGATCGAGACATTAATTAGTGTGGAAAAAATCCTAGCATGAGATTTAATCCCCTCAATAGTCATCATTCGGTTCTTGAGAATTGATGCCTCATCACATGATAAAGAAACCCATGTATGTACCAACCTTGATGAGTGATATGACCAAGAAGATGACTCATCGTTAAGGGGTAAATCAATGCTATATAAATAAAGCAAATCTTAGAGACCTTAGCTATGCTCCTTATGAAATAATTATAATAAAGAAGTAAAAACTAGAGGGGTGGAAAAAGTAGGCCGAGGAAAAGGGTAATTCATGCTTCCATAATTTCTCCCTCCGTACATCTATACACTTGGGATGGTGGACCTGCATTATCTGATCTCATGATCATGGCACCTAGACATCGAATATTTCTCCTCTACTTCCATTATTAACACCTATGAATTATTATTAAAAAAATCATAGTAGTGAGGGTATTTACATAAAGAGACCTCAAAATCTCACGTTTTTGAAACTGATGAGTGGTCTATGTCTGCAAGATGAAAGGATATCTAGACTCATAATTATATCATTTTAGTGGAGGAGAGAACATTGGGAAGATATGCAGATACAATGAGTACAAATAGTGGAAACTGTCAAGAAAATAAGGATATGTAGATAATGAAGAGCTAGCTTGGAGATAATTTAGTTGATGAAGTAAAAGAGGCTATGCTAGAATATAGAAGAGAAAGCATGGAACATGTGAAAGAAGGAATTACAATAGGATAATGGAGCATAACCATGGAGGAAACCTTGTACAAATGTATAAACAGTTTATGGAAAATATGTTATTTTAGCAAGATCCAAAATGTGAGTTTATTGGAGTAGGCAGACAATATGAAATTGTAGCTTAAGGGTATGCAAAAGTGGATACACAATTTTGTTGAGAAAAATTATAAGGAGCTATAAATGAAAATAGCCATACAAATTTCCTGTGGAAGTCAACAACAAACAAATTACATAAATGAGGTATACCAACAAAAGATAGAGTTTGACATTGGACTTGATGGAGCATGGAGATTAATGAAGAAGGAAACTAGATGGAGTTTCCATCAAATGGAAAGCACAATCAACAACAAGTTTACATGGAATGAGAGGGATTGCATCAACATTATTATGAGTAGGCAATCAAGTAATAAATGAGATCTTGGAAAGGATAATGTGCAACAATATGGACAAGAAATAACATATTTTAGCAAGATATCAGAACAATTACAACATAAAGTTTGGGATATAGGAGGATTTCAATCATCCTATGGAAGCACATGGTTAGGAGACCATGAATTTTTTCACCTTGGGGGTATGATGTAGGAGAATCCAACCTCTTAGTCAAATACATTTGACTAGACCTAGGGGTCATTCATTTATTAAGGGACTTTGTTCCCTAATTGTTAATTATTTGTAATTTCTATGTTTTTAATAATATTGTAATATTGATGTAATTGTTATAGAATAAGATATTCTTCTAGGAACAATTCTTAGAAGGTTGAGTGAGTTAGAGAGATTTTAGGATAAATTAGATTTCTTGAGAGGATTTTGTGGATCTAGAGGATTCTTAAGAGTTTATTAGTTGAGTGAATTGTGGATTTGAACTAATTCTAGTTCAAAATCCTTTTGTATATTTTGTAAGCCCAAAGGAATTCAAGAGGAGGAGTGATCACAGAGATGAGAATACGAAGGATTTGAGGCCGATAAGGGCCAATTCATTGTAAATCAAGCTCATAGGCATATATGTGATTATTATATAGTGAAAAATTAATGAGAGAAATCCTTTGTTTCCAATTTGAGTTGAGTCTCTATTCATAATTAGTAATATTTTTATATTTATGAGAATAATCCTTGTGTTGTAACAGGAAAGAGTGTTACAAGACTTATTGGATGCAGTGAAGCTTAGGAGGGAGAGTTATTTAAGAGAATTAATGAAGGAGTGTGTATATGGATGGAATCATTTTGTAATTGGTGAAGACAAACAATTGATCATTGATCAATGAATCAGATCAATGATCCAATTTAATTAGAGTCTTGCAGAGAAAAGGGTGCATCGAAAGAATAGAGGCATGACACTAGTTTTGTGATAAAGGAGAATTGCAGTGGAAGCTTGATGTTCTAGCAGAGTTCATGAATGATTGTGGAAGAGTGCTATCATGCTAGAATCCTATAATTGAAGCCAAAATTATGATGAAGGAATAAGAAAAGAATTATTATTTTCAAAGGTATACAGGAGTACGCCAATTGACAATGACGAGGAATCATATTTGAAGGTTATGTTAGAAACTTCCCATCAAGAGATAGCACCAGGAAGACATGGAAACATGTTGATGTTTAAAGCAATGGGATGATGTGGACAAAGCCACGAGGATGATTTGGAAGCCTGCGGGGTGATGTGTTTTCACAACATTAAAAGCCCGTCAAAGGTAGAGATAGGAAATATTTTTGTCTCATGAAGTTTGTCTCTCATGAGTTCAAACAATGTGTAACATAGGGAAGTGTTAAGCTAACTTAGATTTGTGATGATGTAGAAGACCAACCAAAGTGGAACGAGCCAGGATGATGCGAAGCGATCTCATTGGAATATGAGGCCAATAAGGGGCCCCCGAGTGTTTCCGATTCCTCCTAGAGGAAAAGGACATGTACGCTTTTCATACAAACCAAAGATAATAATTGAAAGAGGCTGAGAATGAATGTTTATGGGAACAATTCCCATTCCTTGGAGTTTGTATCCAATAATTTTTCCTTCATGCACATTTTGGCACAATTCAGGATGACGTCAGACCATGATGACGTGTAAAAAGCAGAAATGTAGAACTGAAACATTGGTTAGTGACACCAATAAAGGAAGCTTGTGTGTGGAACATAATAAAAGAATTGGGAAACTAAGGTCATAATCCTTGGTCACTTGTGAATTAGAGGGATATTTGTAAATAAAGGAAAGACTATGAGCATTATAAAAATGGTAAGAGACTTTGCATTATAGGACCTCTACTCCATAATCATGATTGCAATACTATATGTATAGTCTTTGGCCATGATGGTTCTACGGTATGTTTGGGCTTATGTATATTAAAGAAATTAGTCTTGTGACCAATGGTTTTTGTATTACCCATATGGATCCTCCCACTTGGAATTTAAACGAATAAGGGATTTATCTCCTTAAATTGGGATTAAGTCAATTCCTTTTTAGCATGAGTTTGGAATTGTGGGTTTTAAAGATAGAATATTGGCACGATTATTATTAGCTTTTCATCACCTAATCATCCATAACATAAGCGAGATAACTTGTTTGTAGGTCCTGATCTAGCACGACATTTGAAGGTGAGTTTTGTGTGAGATATTCTTGTGCCCCTAACATTAGATATGGCCTAGTATGAAGCTTTGATGGTTTTTTCCCCTAATGATGTTGATATCACTTTGTTATGGGAAAATTTAGTATTTCTACAAATGACTAACCCCTATACCTAGTAGCTAGTCTAGAGAATAACCAAAGTAATTCCATTGCTTTTCCTATAGCTAACAGATGAAAGAAAGAGGAACAAAAGAACCAACTTGTATCTTTCGCTCGATCCCTCTTCCATTTGACCGCTTTTGCCACTCCCTTATGTACTTAACTCACTTGGAAGGTACCTGCACACAAGCTGAGACAAAAAACCATCAAAGCATACATAACGATCCGTTAACTAAACTAATTATAGAATCAAAAATACAATACACATCATATTAACACATGAATGGGAAAAAGCATAGAACTCTTTATTGATAAAGGAAAGATTACAACCCATGAAGTCATGTTCGATTCAACACCTTCCTTCCAGTTTCAAACCCTTATCTCCTCATGAAGCAACAATTTAACATGATAACACTACCCTCTTGCAAGTCTCACTCAAACAACATTTCCTTAGCTCAAGAATCTCTAACCTCCCCAAGCCTTTGAATACCTAGTCCATTTATAGCTAAATGGAGGAGGTTAAGCCATTAATGGCCCTCATGAATGATTTGCTAAAATTGGGAGGTGGTTCCATGGAGGAAGGGATAATGGATTAAGATTCATTCATCCTCTTCCTCATCCAAATGCGAGCCCAATCCATCTGGAAACTTCCAGAAGGATCCATTCGATGAGGAATCCAATGGATTCATTTAAAAATTTCGATGAATCTCACTCAGCAAAAGTAGAACAAAGGCTAGGTGTGATGCATAGCACTGAGACAGTGCAGTTCCTGCAATGCATTGCAGCCTGATAAAGGGCCATCTGTGCTAATTTCTCTAGGGGCATTTTTTGGATGAATGGTGACAGGAAACTCTTGGGAGGAAAGCATAGTGTAGGTTGACTTCATTAGGGAAGGAAAACAATTGAATTAGGGATTGATGGACCCTAATAATATGTATGTGGAAGTTGAGGTTGATGTGCCCAAATTTTCCTGTAACAGTTGCCCCCTAAAGCATGAAGTCAAAAATAAACATGTCGAGTGAGATGCTTTATAACTTGGAGAGAAGGTTTCAAAATGGAAGGAGACCTGCATCAATTACAATACATATATCATGATACTTTGATTTTTTCTCACAATTTAGCTGAGTGAAGGCATACCCATGCTCAACTTATAAACTTTCATTACATGTAGAATATAGTTGTCTACAGATATAGACCCAAGAATGGAGGACCATGAATGTAAGGCCATTGTACATTTTATATAGTACTCCTGAAAAATATATCGCAGCCTAGATGGATGAAACTAGATCCGGGGTCTTCAATCTCATTCAATCTTTCACTTAAGTACAAGTCTAACCATGTGAATAGATGATCTGAGGTCGAACATGGAGAGACATCATCTGACTACCAGCCAATGATGTAAGCTGTTAACAGATGCGAGAGGAGTCACTGATAATGATAATGACCCTCAAGGTACTATAGTACATTTCGCATGGTGTGAATAAATGATTTGATGTCGAACACCATACGAAGTCTTTCGGTCGAAGGCCAATGATGTCAACCTATCACTGGAAGTAAGAAACCTGCCATTGATGTATGCAAGCCTCAAGGTACTGAAGGGGTGTTTCTAAGTCAACTTCCTGGATGATGTGCTGATGTCGACAAGAAGCGACCCGTCACAGGAGGGCCTTGATGTATCCCATATCAACGATGTGAAACGAGGTAAATTATTTTGGAGATGAAACATTGAATGACGAAACAAGGTTTAGGAATGGCGGGCATGAAAATGAAGGTTTATTGTATTGTAAAGGATGACGTTTTGAACTGAATGACTTCTCTTGAACATATCAGCGACACTACAGTGAATTGGTAGCATTGAACCAAAAAAAAATGATGGATGGTATGATAGCCCAATGGTGTGATAACAATCAAGCTGAATGACCCAACCCACATATTCACAATGATGAGGTGAAAGTGTCATGTTCAAGAGCGACCTGCTACCATAAAGTTTTCCCGGCTTTTTCCCCATTTTCCCCAGTCATTTATGACTAGTACCTATTTATTTTTATCAAGCTTGAGGAGGATAACATATGATTGTTGTATAATTCCACCCTTTGAGTGAATCCATTGCTATTTGATGTTTTAATGAGTCTAGTGAAGGTGAAACTTGATCTTGCCTAGATGGACAAGTTTGTCACTATTTAATGCTTTTAACAAGTTTACTGTCAAAGATAACTGGGCCCTTTTCACATTTAGAGAGTATAAAAAAGGGACTAAAAGAAAACTCCAAAAGTTCTTTTTCGTACATTTGTCTCTTAAGTCTGAAAAAGTATAAAATAATACAAGAGAGATGTCGTTTCCAATCCTTTAATGAGCTGGAAAGGACAAGTGCTCGACAATCTTTACATGTTTAGAGAGTCTAAAAAGAGTTTAAAGAGGACTCTAGTTTGAGGAACGAGTGGTGTCTAGGGTAGCAACTAGTTCTGGTGATGTTGGAACTTCTCAAAAGAGGTTGGCTAATAAGACCACTCATTTCAACTGCTCCTCAAAAAAGGTAAAACAACCAAGTGAAAGTGTATGATCAGCCAAAGAGATGGTGGTGATGGGATGAAAACAACCAAGGCTCATCTGATGAAAGAGGCTGATAGAATAGAAATCATGAGGGTTAAAAATGGAAATGGGTTCATTTTTAGACAAGCTTGAACCATAGGGAACTATGCTTAGATTCAGTTTCATGTTTACAAAAGCTTGAAATGAAAAACTATGCTTGGATTCAGTTTCATTTTTACACAAGATTAAAACGAAAAAATATTCTTGAGATTGGTTTACATGCCCCTAGCATGATGAAAGGGAGAGTCTCCTGTAACCGGGTGGAAGTCACTGTGGTGAAGCAGGATGGTTATCCAACAGCTCTTTGACTCCATCCAAATAGACAAAGGTGAATGGGGTGATTCCCTTCACATAACCTATAAAGAAACTTATCTTTACCACTAGGTGCATGCCCCCCAAGCTTCATTACATTCACCTAAGTAGACAACTCATGGCTATCAGGTGGATGAAATGAAGGTTCATTTACGAGATAAAATGAAAGACTCGACTGGGATTTTATGAGATCTACTCAAAGACTCGACTTGGAAATTTGCTCCGGGGGACCTTGTTTCATTTTTTAATGAGCTTGACACAAGACAAGGAGCTATGCCCATTGACCTATATCATACCCATGGTAGGGATGATACCATTGGTACAAAAGGACCATTTAGGGAAGATGGTTGACTAGGAGCCATATTTTGACCAGGAAATGAAAGCTGGTCAATGGTGAAAATTCTGCCTTCATGCGGGAAACAAATAACTCGAAATAGTGTTGAAACAATAGCTCCCATGCCATAAACATAGTCACGCCCAAGAAGTAAATTGTAATCTAAAGGGCCTGGGACTACCATCACATTTAGAGAAGCGATTTTTCCTCCCAATGTAATAGGAAACTAAGGAAGGATCCCTAATGGTTGACTGATTCCTTTGTTAAAAGCCAACAAATTCTAGGTAACAGGCACAAGCGGCGGCAAACCGAGCACTTGCCAAGCAGTTGAGCAAAGGATACTCACTGATGCACCTTCATCTATAATAGTGCCCAATACAATCATATTAAATTTTTTTACTATGATCTGGAAAGGCACATAAGAAGGAAGACGAAATCCTACCAGCCGATTCCAATCAAAGGAAGTGACTAGACTACTTGGAGGGGGCACTGTAGAAATGAGAGAATTAACCCCTTGAGTTACGACACCTAGAGGATTTTCCTCCTGTCTTGATGGAACAGGAGGATTTCCCCCAAGCTCATTAGAATCTAAAGAAACAACAAGAACTTGAGTGGTATCATTTTCACTCTCTTCGAGAATGGCACAATTTAATGAAGGTGAAATTGGGTCAACTATTTCCTTGACCTGTTGATTTGGGTCAGGTATAGACTCATAGGATTCACTTTCAGAGAGAGTGGGTTTGACCGACAGTTGATTTTGGTCAGTTTTCTAATCAACTAGTGAAGGATTTAAGGAGAGTTTCCTGTAACTAGATGGAAGTCATTGCGGTCAAGCAGGATGGTTATCCAACACTTTCTTGGCTTCTTTCAGATAGGGACAAAGGTGAATGGGGTGATTCCCTTCACATAACCTATAGGGAAACTTAACTTCACCCTTCTTTCCATGAACTTTACTAGCACTATTTGATGGTGTGTCACCAACATGATCTCCAGAAGTTGATGACATAGGATGATGTGAACGGGAAGACCATTCTTCTGAGATCTGAGGAATATCAGGACAATTTCGAAGAAGATGGTCTCCCGCACAAAGTTTGCATGGATATCGAAATTTGTGAGGCTTGACAGATGGTTTCTGATCAGATGTTGCATTCAAAGCAATGGTTGCTTGGTTTCCGTTCTACTAAATTTGCTTCTTCTTCTTCTTCTTCTTCCCTTTCTTTTTCTTCTTAGCCACTTGGTTACTAGTACCAATACTTTCACCAGGTGAAGAGGAAGAATGGGAGGAAGAAACAAACGAGGAAGAAGGTAAAGGGTCAACTTTAGGATCAATTGGAGGTTGATTTTGTCTAGTTGGAGGTGTACTCGATTGCGGAGAAATCATGAAATTTTGAACCAAAGAGGTTGAAAACAACCATACTGGCAAGCCAATGGTAAATCTCGGAAGGGACAATGTAGCCATATATGGAGCACCAATATTTCCAAACGGAGGAAAAGGACTAGGATTCCCATCAAAAGGAATTCCTTGATCAGTGGACTTCGGATTTGTCGCCATATGTTTCAACCTAAGATCAACTAAGGATGGAGTGTGGAGGATGTTATCTGTGGTCAATTAATTTTTATGACACTGGAACACAACTTCGCTTTTTCATTTTTAAAGAGTCGAGAAAAAGAAAAAGATGACTCTAGTCGCTTTCAATGTTTAATGAGCCTGAAAGGACAAGTGCTCATATGAACCTTTTATTTTAAGGAGTCAAAAAGGAATGAAAGTGACTACTCTGGAGATTATAGACAAGAGGGTTTACCAAAATAATCACAAAACTACAATATACACCTTGGTGGTAAATGAAAGAGAAATTACCAAGGATTTTAATGTATGACAGTCAATCTTCCAGAATGTTGTGTTCGGTGCATAGCGATCAGTAAGGCGACAGACTTAGCTTCCTAGGGATAAATGATTTCAACCTATTGGATTCTCCCACTATATAATAGATGGTACAGGAAGCACAAGTCTGTACTAGTACTTATCGAATCAGAGAGGAGGAATCACCCAACCTCAATGAAAATGACAACCACTAGGTTTAAAGACGCCGGAGCACCTCTCTAGCCTAGACCTCTAGATGTTTTCATTAATTTCCAATGCATTATTAGATTAATTGATGTAAAATTTAGGTTGATCTTGCTTAAAATTTGCCTTTGAATATTCACCATGAGATGTTTTCTGAAATTCCTAAAAATGCAACTAGAATGAGAAGCACTCTTTCCATTTATTTTCAACAATGAAAATTTTAGCTATAAGGGATAGAGCATACATGTAATTTTTGGATCAAACAACAAAGAGCACAAACTAATGCAATTCCCTAAACCATTCCTTTTAGCACACATAAACTCTTTTCAATGAAAATGCATGTATTTATTTTCTTTTCAGTTTCTCTTAATGTGAATGATGCAATTAGAAAAACTAATGCACAAATGATTCAAAATCTCTTTTCATAAAAAAACATCGATTTATGACAATTCTTTTAAAGCGATAGGAAGAATATATGACACTTTCAACTCTAAAGAAATGAATATTTTTGACACTTTCAAATGAAAATATGAATCAAATGCACAAATAGATCAATCACCTATTTATGAAGGAAGACTTTAAAACACTTCATGTTTTCCAAAACAATCGATCAAAACTACTTTTCAACAATGGATTGCAAATGATAAGACAAATACATAAAAAAATTCAACAATCCAATTTAAATGGAGTTAGAATAAGGAAACAAAGATTGTTTTCAAAGATAAGACCTCATATAAATCCAGAAAGCAATTCAAACAGCTGAAAATTGACTAAAGGTTTCAGTTCCTAGATGGGAAAACTGATCCTAAAGGGATCAACACAGGCCAGTGTTGGGGACAGTGCGATGCATCGCACTGTGTCTATGTAGAGGG
Source organism: Pinus taeda (assembly GCA_000404065.3). Lineage (NCBI taxonomy): Eukaryota > Viridiplantae > Streptophyta > Pinopsida > Pinales > Pinaceae > Pinus > Pinus taeda. The sequence continues at coordinate 41,872 of APFE031563922.1, forward strand.
TGCAATGCAGTGCATTGTGTCAGTTACAGAGGTGCACTGATTACAGAATGACAATTTTATACTCAAAACTGACTCAATTTTCAGTGAATTGAACTTGAATTTGATGAATAGCAGAAGGTAAAGTATGTCAAAGTGTTTTAAGAGATTGATAAGCTACTATAAGGGATAGGATTGCTCCCCAGTGGAGTCACCATTTTTTTATGGGAAAATTTAATGTTTCTACAAATGACTAACCCATAGACCTAGTAGCTAGTCTAGAACAACAGCCAAAGTAATTCCATTGCTTTTCCTATAGCTAACAGATAAAAGAAAGAGGAACAAAATAACCAACTTGTATCTTTAGCTCAATCCCTCTTCCCTTTGACTACTTTCGCCACTCCCTTTTGTACTTAACTCGCTTGGAAGGTACCTGCACAAAAGCTGAGAAAGAAAACCATCAAAGCATACATAACAATCCGTTAAATAAACAATAGAATAAAAAATACAATACACATCATATAAACACATGAATGTGAAAAAACATAAAACTATTTATTGATAAAGGAAAGATTACAACCCATGAAGTCATGTTCGATTCAACACCTTCCTTCTAGTTTCAAACCATTCTCTCCTCATGAAGCAACAATTTGACATGATAACACTACTCTCTTGCAAGTCTCACTCAAATAGTATTTCCTTAGCTCAAGAATCTCCAACCTCCCCAAACCTTTGAATGCTTGGTCCATTTATAGCTGAATGGAGGAGGTTAAGCCATTAATGGCCCTCATGAATGCTTTGCCAAAATTGGGAGGTGGTTCCATGGAGGAAGGGATAATGGATTAATATTCATTCATCCTCTTCCTCATCCAAATGCGAGCCCAATCCATCTTGAAACTTCTAGAAGGATCCATTGGATGAGGAATCCAATGGATTCATTTAAAAAATTTGATGAATCTCACTCAAAACAGGCAGAACAAAGACTAGGTGTGATGCATAGCACCCAGACAGTGTAGTTCCTGCAATGCATTGCAGCCTGATAAGGGGCCATCTGCACTAATTTCTCTAGGGTCATTTTTTGGATGAATGGTGACATGAAACTCTTGGGAGGCAAGCATAATGTAGGTTTACTACATTAAGGAATGAAGACAATTGAATTAGGGATTTATGGACCCTAATAATACAGATCTAGAAGTCGAGGTTGATGTGCCCAAGTTTTCCTGTAACACACTTGATTTTGAGGGGTTTGTTTAATGTAGTCTTCTTCCAATAAAAATATCTCTGGAGGGATGGGCTTGACATTTTTCAACACCACTCTAAAGGTAATTGTACCCCATTTTGAGAGTACTTACCTTCATGATGGAGCATGGCCCATCCAGAGATGAATGTTTGGATATGAGATTATTCCAACTAGTACTTGACCCCAATATGTACCTCTAGATGTTGAAATGCTAAGACAATGAGCTTCGATGTTAGACTACTTGACGTTGTGCTCAGATGGGCCTAGGACACTTCTAAGCTGGCATTGACATTATTTGATGGATGTTGTTTGTTTCAGAGCCCAGATGATGGTCGGTTATCATTGAGATAAATTGATAAGCTTTTTAGGTCACCCTTGGTTCCTAAATATTATTTATTATTATGTCAATCACTCCTTTCAACACTATAAGGGTGACATAGGGAAAGTTTTGAATGACATCATGATTGAGGAGGAATTTTATGGAGATATACCCATGAAATTTGAACTTTTCTTGGAGTGAGGAGCTCTCACGTTCCATTTTTTCATTTGCTTGATGCACCTTAAGAATTTATGGAGGATGAAATCATGGATGATATCCTTATTTCCCACACATGTGGGATATTTTTGGCATTTATGTTATGTTTTTGAGCTATCTTAAGGTTGGATTTTGATCTTGGAATTGTTGAATGCTTAAGCCAACTTGTTTTAGAGATTTTCTTATAAAATTATGGATATAAGGCATGTTTGACCTCATATAAATAGAGGAGGACTTATTTCATTTTATCATCATAATTTACTCATCAAACTCTCCTCTCTTTTAGAGAGTGCATTAGTCATTGTCTCTTCTACTTGGATTAAATGTGATCTTAATGGACGTGAGTTTCTATTAGAGATGGAATTTTGCTTGAAGATGTTTTTATTAGGATTGACTGAAGTGATTATTGTGAGAAATTTGTAAATTTGTTATGTATTTTATATATTTTACATGATACATTTATGAAGCCATGGTTGAAATTGCTAAATTTATCTTGAAATCTTGATCCATTATGATACGTAAAATTGTTTTCCTTGAATTCTTTAAGAGAGCTCCAAGTGTGCATCTATTAAATATAATTTTTTCTATTAAAAGTAAGTCACTAGGGTTCATAATTGGATGGTCTTGTCATATCACCCTTTTAAACAAAGTTTTTTCATTGAATTTTAAACTCCCCAGAAGACTTTGTTTTCCCATTTACAACAAGACACTAGTTTAGGTGATGCTGATCAAACCCTGTTATGAAACCAACTCAAGAAAAGGTAGAAAAGATAGATCAACGCCTTAGAATTCAACCTCTTTGAGGGGGAAACCTCCTTTACATTACATAAATGAACAATTCTTGGATGATATAAATGAAAAGACCTCCTTTCTATATATAGGAGTCTAAGGGGTCATAACATAATCAGAGCCTACATTACAATAATAATGTAAGGGCACAATAATAACAATAGTGGGCTTCTATGGGGCACAATAGTAACAATATGGGCACAATAGGGGCACAACAATATTAATAATGGGTACAACTACAATAGTAATGAGGTAATCACTAGTATTATGGGGACCCAACAGTGATGGTGCTTTGAATTTCATTCTTATTCATCAAGATAATCTCCTTCTTTAACCCAAAATGGTTAATCTAGGAGTCAGCATCCTTATGCCATCCTTGCTTGAGCTAGAGGTGGTGTTTTTACTAGAGTTTGAAGAAATTTTTCAGAGCCTCTTGGAAGTTGTGTTGTATAGCTTCTTCTTGTACATTAGATATCTAAACACAACTATGCTTTCAAAGCAGAAGAGCCTATATTAAATCAAGAAAATAGCGCAAGGAGTATTTCCTTTAATCTTGTGCATGTGGTTATAAATTTCTTTTGGATAATGTCAATCTTTCTCCACAATTATTTAGATATAGTACATCCCCAAATGTCCCACCCATAAAAAATAACATGCATAATGAGAGTTTGAAAGATGAACTTTCTTTTAGTTCAAAACCAATAATGAGTCGACTTACAATTGTTTTTAAACTCACAATAAGATTTCCACCCTCCTATAATCCTCTTCTCAATATATAGTTCTCGTTTAGATGATGGGGAATGTCAATACCTTAAAATTTGTATGAGGAAACCTTCTCCAAGTAATTGTAATAATAAATGAAATTATGATAGTTTTTATTTTTACATTTAATTATCATGACTTTAGCCTTGTTAGTATTAATAGTCAATACCCATATCAGAGTAGTAATCATGAAGGATTATAAATTTCTTATCGAGATCATTAGGCCTATCGATAAGAAGAATGATATTGTTATCATAAAATAAAAAAGTAATGAATATACCATTGAATTGTTGGGTTGTGGTATATTCTTTCCATGACTAGCCCACACAGTTAACCAGGGGGTTAGAGGGGGGGTGGATCTCGCCCCCTCGTTGCATCGATTGCGTAGTAGGGGGTTTGAGGGGTGCAGGTAACCCCACACTATGCAGTCTAGGGTATCACCCTAGAAAATTTTGTTTTTGGACCCTATGTTAGGTTGTGCAGACCCACCTATGGTTTTGTGCATGATTTTCACACATGGTCTTAGATGTGATAGTTTTCAGTCCATGGTATTGGATGCTTCGACATGTATAAATATGTATTGTAACATTGAAAGGAACATAATGAAAAATCAAGCTGGTAGTCCCATTTTGGGATCCAAGTGAAAATCTCTGTGTATATGTGTTTTATGTGTTATGCTCTTGCATTGTTTATTTTCTGTGTTTTAGAATTTGTATGCAGGTAATTTTTGTACGGAGTTCAAACCTACATGAGTTGGGGTTCATTGAATCTTATAGATTCTCAACATTCTTTTATCTTATCAATGTAAATGCCACAAAGGGAGTGGGTTAGGGGACATCCTTTCTTAACTCTGATATTTCTTTTAGTCTCCTAAGAGCAACCCTCACTGGTCTTAAGTGTAGCAATAACATTATTTAATAAGCTAGATGCAACAACTCTGATATCGAGAGGAACCATGATCTCTTTGAGCCTTTTCCATAACTTCTCATGAGGGATAGTATTGAAAGATTTCTAAAGTCAACAAAACAACTAAAGATATCAATTTTACTATTGCGACACTCCTCGAGAATGGTCCTAAGTGTGAAAAGGTGGCTAATAGTTGAGTGATGCATCCTAAAACTAGCTTTTCCTTTAGCTCTTTTAGCATGAGTTCCAAGTCAAATGCTAATCATCTTTTCCAAAATTAGCCCATATAATTTAGCTAAAATATGAATAATAATGATAGTCCTATTGTTAAAGGGAATGTTTTCATCCCCAATTTTAAAGATAGGGAAAATAAGTATTTGTGTTCAAGTCTTAGGGAAGTTGTGTTTCACAACAAAATTGAGGAGTTTGTGTATGTGAAAGATGATGATAGACCTTCCCATTTTGAAAATTTTAGCTTGATAACATTCAATATCCCTAAATTTCCCATTAGCAAGGTTTCTTAGCTTGAACTCCATGTCTTCAAAAGAAAATGTATCTTCCTCTATAGGAGCTTTTATGATGTTTCCGATGGTTTCTAGGGAGTCATAAATATTCTTTAGAGAAGTATCCAATTCTTTAAGGGGATCAAATTATTTTATTTCATTTTAGGGACAAGAATATTCATCCAAAATGTTTTGGGCTCAACTTTAGAGATTTTAAGAAGACACATTTGCCTCTTATTTATATAATGTTTTCTTCCTTTTGATCAAATCTTTGTACATACTCATATTTTCAAGCTTTACAGTTCCATTAGGAGAATCCCTAATTTTTTTCCTAGTAATGTTACAATCCTTATAATACAAAGGGTTGTAAGTTCTAATATTTTTTTATGAGATATCTTGGTAGAAAATTTGTTAACAATTTGGAGAGGGTTGTAGTAAAGTTGTGGTAGATGAGATTGATGTTATCATTATAATTAAGAGCTATATCCCTTGTTTATCTTTTAAGAAGATATCCATTTTCGTTTTGTCAAAGTGAATGTGCCTTTGGAGATCCCCATTTTTTTGCATGTGGCTAGTGTGTATACAAAGGTTTAGGGTTAATAATAGGGGTTTATGGTCATATTTATGCTCGTGGTCATCCAAGAGGTCAAAATTGATAACATGGTTGAGAACATGTCTATCACATATTACATAGTTCACAAGGTTGTTGCCAAGCCCATGAATGTACAAGTCATCTGGAGAGATGTAGGTCACTTATTAATATTGTTACAAATAATAAGGTCTTAGGAATGGAAAAGCTCAATTAGCTCATTAAAAAATATGTGCTTGGCTATTTATTCAAAATTTATTTGGAATTTACAAGCTAAGTCATAATCCTCATCAGGCCATAGGAGGTTATGGCTTGAGTTATTACTTAAAACAAGAGCTTGATAACTAGCAGTTCTACCATTGAAATCCCCAAGAAAAAGAATGTTTCCCTCATTCCTTAAACTATGAATATCATATTCTAAGGTAATGAAGAGTAAAATATTTTGTAGGTTGTCTTTCTTATAGGAGGAAGAGTTAATAGCGGTAGAGTAACATATTGCGAGAAAATTATGTGTTGGAAATCGAGTCAGAAATTTTGATCGAAATGTGCTAGTTAAGGGGGTCAATCTCGTCAAGTCAAATGTGGGGAGAAATAGTATTTTTTACATAAAAAGTTGTACCACTGAAGCCTTTATGATATTTTTTCCTATTCCAAGGAGGCCAAAGAATGAATCCATTTATCTGAGTAACCTTATATTCATCGTGTTCCCATGTTTGAATTAAGAAAACATGATCAATATCACTTGGGGTCCAAATTAACATAGGACCCTTATGTTGTGGAAAAGCACAACAGTTCAAGAAGAGGATCCAGAGTGTTCCTAATTCCTATTTATCACTTTTATTTTGGACTCTATATCTCATAATAATGTTCCTCTTTCGAATGATTTCTCGTTTGCCTTCATTTCGTGCCTACTTTACATTTTGAACATCTTTTCTTAATTCAACTTGGTCTGCTCGAATAAGATATTCATTTATAAAGATCCCCGACCCTTTTATACTTGGAGATTTACTATGAATATATAACTTGTAGTCATTGAAACTTTACCTTAACATGGATTATTCAATATTATTCTTAAAACTATTTCCCACCCTTTTTTCTTTTGTTAGATATTTTTGTTTAAATTTGTCAACTAATTTTTAGTTATTATTTTACTATTCCTAATGTTTCCTCGCGTTTTTCTCTTTTATACCATAAATTATGAGCCTCTTTTATGGCACTCATGTTCTAGTTCAATTAATTTGTTCATTCCATATTTTATGGGGTTGATATCTATTTGATTAGTTGTGTTGCTTAGGGATGCATTATTATCTAGGTTTTTTTTAATTACTTAATTTTTTCTTTGACGGTGCAATTTTCTTCAGACATTCATTATTTTTTGTGTTTTATTTCTGGTATCATATCATTCATTCCTTGAATTTTAGTCATGAATGTTATCATGCTACCTCTTAGCTTGTAACTATTGTTAAACATTGTAGATAATTCTTGTTTCTATTGTGTTTCTCTTTCTTCTCTTCACATTTCTAAATATTCAATGTATTGATGGAGGCCCTTAAAAATATTTTTTCTCAGCCGCCCTATGCTATAGTTAGGCTTATAAATATGGGAAGAAGTACTCATAATTGTAACAATTAGAATATAGCAAGGAGAAGAGAATATGTAGAGGAGCTAATGCACCTTGAGTCGTAGGGTCTTTCCTTGTTTAAATCTAAGTAGAGACATTGAACCAAGGCACATATAGTATTTAATTATGAGACTTTAATCAGATGCCGAATATAGTTGTATTGGATGGGAAGATGTGACATATGTATATATGGCCACAGATGCAAAGTGTGTATTAGATGTAAGGATGCTAAGTCTATTTTAGATGTGACAATGCAAACTTTGTATATACAACAAAAGAGTAGATGTGAAGGCATAGATGCAAAAACACAAAGTTTGTGGAGATTGTATATATAGATTTAGATAGTTGTATTAGATGTGGAGATGAGTCTATTATGGTGCATTCAAGA
>APFE031563941.1:0-10039 GCA_000404065.3 Pinus taeda
GATATAGATAGATATAATGTTTACTTACATGCATCAACTAATAACCATTTTTCACATAGCTTTAACATTTGAGGGGCTCGCATCAGACTCCATGTGACTTCTCTTAGTTTAGGGTTGAAGGTGCAACCCATTCTCTGAGATGGTCTATAAGTTACTTCTAGTAGGATGATGCTCTGAGAGTGCTATGTTCCACTAGGCCAGAGTCAAGGTGGCTATGGAAATCTAGGTTTGGCTAATGCTCTCCACTAAAGGAAGATGTTGGGTAAGGTGGTTAGTGTGTTACAACCAACTCCCTAAGTCACCTTAATAGGCGGGGGTAATAAAAAAATTTCTTTCTTTTATTCACTTCAATCCCCATGTTTAAAGAATCCTTCCCACCCTAATCTTTGAAAATCTCTCTAAAAATGTAAAATATGTCCCATTATGAGTCTGAGACACTAAGATATGGCCCTAAAAATATTTTTATACAATCCTAACAACAACATGTCTATACATATAGCAAAATGGAAGATAAAATGACAACTAGTACCACGTGCCAACTCAAGGGAATTACCTTATCAAGAGCTGCAACTATCCCTCGCATCTCATCCATTACCTTCCTCATGAATAAATTTCATTTTCATTTATTTACTTGGAAGGACTTTTTCCTTTTCTGCTAAATTATTATTTTGTTAGCTATGGACGGAAAATATATTTTATATAGATCCTTGCAAATATCATTTACATTTGTGGCAACAAATATTTATCAAACCATTTTCACAAAACTACTTATTCCTCTATGATTTCATGTCTTGGAAAAATTCCCCAAGATAAATAATAATCTATTATCCACATTTTTTATGCTTCATTCAACAATGTTTTTTTTTATTTACTAATTGAGTTCATCAACATATTTTCACCACTATTGCAAAACAATTATTATTTTATTGTCCCTCCTTTTCCTTAGACTTAGTTTAATTTTCCCAATTCTATGGGAGCAATGAAATCTCCCCCATACTTCTCACCCACGTTACATACACAATGTTTCCTACCAACATGGCCACAATCAATTTCCACCTACACTACTTACTTTGTATTTCTTACCCGCAGAGACTTACTTATTTTCAACATTGCAAAGTTCTTTGTAGTGAGAGTGGGCATCAATTCCCACATCAGCTAATTTGCACCCACAATTTCACATTATCTAAATTGCACCACCCATACTTATTATAATTTCTAATGTTGCAGTTTGCAATGTACAAAACTCTCCCACAGAAATATATTCCCTCATGGGTTATCATGGAAACCTAGACTTTTTATATTTCAAAGGTGGAGAAGACTTATCATATACAATTGTAAACACACACACACACAAGCATTGGTTAATGAATTAATTCTTATTTATAGGAAAGGGGAAAATATAAGGCTCATATTCCAATCCAATTTTTACCAAGTAAAAACATGAAATTTACATTTGGACATATTGCCTTCTTTCATAATTCACTCTTTCTTACAAAATAATATCGGGAGAAAAGGAAATATTTCCATGAAATGAGGGAGAATGTCTTAACATGCATTTACACTTAAATTTCACATAATTTCCATGGTGAATATATAAAATTGGATAAATTGATACAATTAGATCATTTATGTGAAATTTAAGACCAATTATCTACTTTAGGCTTAAGATTTGCCTTGCATTCATATATGTAAGTTTATTCTCCACTCTTGACCATGTAAATCAGAAAGGGAGATCAATCTCAATAAATTATAGAGCCATGAGATATATTAATCATAAACACAATCCATGACAAACATTAAGTTCTTGAAATTTGTTTACGAGCCTTAAGAGATTCCAACCTAGTAAAACACATGTTTCTATCTTGGCGAAAGGAAATACAATATAGACCATCAAAAATAGCCAAATACATTTAAAAATCATGTGTTTTTGCAAAAATGATAATTTCTAGATTCATTATGATCCAAAAGGGTTCGTAAATTGCATGAGATCCCAAGGCATTTACATTTGTTAGTTTGATAATGAGAAATGCTCTATGAATATCTGAACTAGGGAATTCACCATATCCCTCTGAGGACACATTTAGTGGAGGATTTCCAAATCTTCTTAGCTTGAACAAGGATATATTTCAACTTCTCAAACCAAATAGTTTTTCCAACAAGGATATTATCAATAATATCAACTTAAAGGGCTTTAAAATCCTATATCATATCCTTGTAATTTATTCCATTAGTTCACAAGTTTATTAGTGTAATTTTCAATAAATTATAAAAAAATGTCCCCTAAAGAGTCCTCTTAGAGCCTTTGCTTAAAAACCAAGGCATTTATTTTTATATTAATATTTGTAAGTTTACCAAGACTCATTGTCCTCAATTATCATATAGAAGGCACCTTTTAAATGGCCAGTACAAGCCCATCCTTCTCAATGAAACTGTTAGGGGCTAATATTCATAGACTGTATAATTTTTCATGCTTCTTTTGAAAATAATAATCTCCTATTTTCATTTTTCCGAAAAATTATTCACTTAAATTTTATAATATAAAATCATTTTATCTTAAAAATAGTCCAAATTTTTTAGATGCTAGATAAAATCATTACAAACTTGAATATTTTTAAAATGATATTGTCAAACATTTTAGGGTGTATATATTAGGGACTAGTAAGATTTTCCATGGTTTCTAAACCTTGATTAAATTCACTTCTTTAAAACTTTTCATTGATCCTTCTCCATCAATTTTCTTTCTCTTGCATCAGATTTATAACTTATCTAAGTGGTTAATACTTGAGCAACATATCAAGTATCCATTTGTCATTGTTGTTGTAACATATCCCTTTGGACTTAATATCCTTTATGAGTATTATCTTTTTAGCTAGCCATCATAATTATTCAAGAGGCTAATAGGTGGTCTTCCCTTATCCTTCTAGCCATGGCATTTCTTTCAAGTGGCTTATTATAGCCATGTCATTAAAAATGATCAAATATTAGAAATTTATCGTTATACCTATGTTCACTTAATCCTCTAAAGAAAACCACACATGAATCATTAGAACACATTTAAAAGTTAGTAAGCAACATGAATACACCATATATATAGAAGATCATTCCCAATTAATTTAAGATAATTAACATGGAAAATTACAAACTAAAAAGGTACTAATCTAATCAGGGTAAATGGAATTGATGAAGGGTGAGTCATTTTCCACCGGACCATGGGATTATCTATATATTAAATTATTTTATACTTGCTCACCCCCTAACCTCATAGTGAGAAATAAAGGTAACTCTCCCTCATAGTCCCTAAAAGGTGCATTCTTGAAGGCCATCCTCCTTCATACTAAAAAAATGAATAAGTTTTCACTTCAACCCTTATAATCCAAGATCCTACTGAAACCATGTGTGGTTTCTTCTCTAGCTTGTATGCCACATGGAGTCCCTTCATTTTTCGAATAGCCCCTCATTGAACTCCTTTCTCAATTACTCTATACTCTATGTAGTTAGAACCCAAAAATGAAACTCTTCCTTGAAGATCAAGTGTTGGTTTCATTAACGAAAACAAATATCATATGATTCCTCATGGACTTTCCATTAACCAACAACATGTTTGGCACAACATATTTTTCCATATTTGGTCCCTATACCTGATCATGAGCATCCTTTTCTCTTTAGATGTGAGAACTCTAATTTCTTTGTCTTCTTGTTGAATATTTTGTGGTTCTTTTTTTTTTAAATTTGATGGTCAATATTAGAAAGTTTTTTATTGATACTTTTCCCATACACTACATGAGATAATTGGGTATAAATTTGAGCTAGTTCCCATAATTATGGGAATTGGTAATTCAACTATAAATTTCATCCATTAAACTTTCTTTTTAAATTGGAATTTTAAATTGGGTTTTTAATATTTAAATTGGAAAATAATTCTTGGTATGCAAATTTAAATAGAAAAATATTTTACACTATTCACCCCAGCCATCTCCCTCTCATGGCTTATGATTTATATCAATGTTCCACCATCCATTAGTTGTTTAGTATTTAATAAAATAAATACAATCCAATTGTTCCAAGTTTTTAGCCCATTCACATTTACATTCCCAATGGGGAACATTAGATTCGTTAATTACATTAGTTGTGGGGAACTAATATTGTGGTGTTACAACTAGGCCTTCTCCTAAAAGGATGATGAACTAACGTTATGTCACACAACTCACCCGTTAGAATACACCAATGTAAAAGTATTTGACATGGTGACCTAATCTCCTAATGAATTACATAGGTGCCTTCTCGTTATTGCAATGACGTTTTTCAACTACCATAAACCACCTACCCATCTAGTGGTCCATAAGTTATTGGTAAGGTGCAGTAGTCCATGTAAACATGTCATTTTGTGAGTGGTGGACTTAATTAAGTTATTGGGTAAATAAATAAAGTCATTAGCTATCTGGAAATGTTTAAGTCTCAAACTTGGTATCTACTTAATCCTATTATATTATTTTCAAATATTGTATACTTTTCCGTTATAAATAATAGTCAATTGATGTTAGGTATTTACAAGGGAAGAAATAATTATGCTTAAGGAATTGGATAGTGATAATTAGGATGAGTCTCTTGTATTTCACAAATCATGTATCAGGGTTCCAAGAGAGTTGAAACCCACATTAACTTCTATGTTAATGTTTCCCATTTGTGGGTTGGGATTTGGTGCATCCTTTTGTTGTTGTGTTTAATTCAAGTTATCTCTAGGTTCCAAAGTTTGCAATGTGATCTATGGAAGAAATAGAAATAAATTTTGGAAAACAAAGATTTGTGTGCTCTTAAAATTGTGCACACATTCTGAAAATGTGCTTTCAAGGATGAATTGAAATTATCCGTGGTAGATAGAAAATTTTCAGGGATAGGAAATCAAGAACACATGCTCATTCACGAGAATGTGAGCATGTCTCTCCATAAGCACATTCCTACTAACCACATTTCCAGTTTTCTGATGATATTCTTCTAGAAAAGACCCTTTCACTTTGAACATTCAAAAGCATGTTTACAATTATACTATTATTGCATTCTAATTGGTTATGGTTGATTATAATGGTAACCTAGGATTAATTGACATAATGATCAAAAGAAAGTTCAACCTAGTGGAAGTCAACTCATGACTACTATTTCTAAATGTATTAGATTTTATCATAGTTAATTGTATTCCTTGTGGTTGTAATCATCACAAAGGAGGAAATTCTTCTAAAAAAAACATACATATTAGTATTTTCAACTAGTCCACTAGTAAGAACCACAAGAGAAAGTGAAATTGAATAGAAACAATCAAATAAAATGACCCTAATGGGCATAAAAAGAGAAAAACAAAGAAATATAATGCATCTCAAATCTTTATATATATTGAATGAACAAAGCAACAAACCTTAATGTTTAGATACTCACATAAATATTGTGAAAATCATGTATGCATTTTATATTTATTAATTTTAATATAGAAGAGTAACTTATTTAGATAAACTAATTGAAGTGAAAAAAATTAAAATATTATATAATGTCAAATGTTTTGTCTTTTTATGTACCCTCATATAGTGTGTTGCAGGGTGATATTATGAAAAATATAATATGTTTTGCATAATATCACGACCACCCCTTGTTTGTTTTACATAATATCACCCCATCCCCATGTGTTGCATAATATCACCCCCACCCACTTGTCTGTTGTGCATAATATAACCACACCACCTTGTTTTGCATACTATCACCCCTTACCACACCATCTGTTAGCTCAAGGGGATTAGACCTAGGTTCAAAGTGTATCGTACACTAACAAAACCCTTAACCAATATCCCTTTTGGGAAAGCCCTTCAAGCATATCGTAGTCTCACCCGAAGTGGTTATGGGAGGTTGCGGAACCAGGTTTCTGTAACTAGAGGGTTATTGCGCTATGGCACCCATGTGTTTTTGAATATTTTTATATTGATATACAACTTCACATACATAAAATACTTTGTTCTTATTCTTTTCTTCACGGGTTTGCGCTTATTACATAAAAATTTCAAAGAACAATATAACATGTATTATTTCACATAAATAAGTAAAAAGCATGCATGACAGTACATATGAATACAATACAGGTACACAATATTTCACCAAAACTTCTTCTTTATTAAGATGGATCCTTCAACACATAAAAATTCTTTGGCCTATGCACCGAGCTGCAGGAGGTCTACGCAGTTAGTTGTAGGCTCTTCCAAGGCCTCCATGCATTCAGCTACAGAGCCTTCCCTAAAAGCCCAAAATATAGACTAAAGAGATAAAGTATGATCAATTCATCTATGTGTCTTCATCATCATCATAATATCTTTCAAAAAAGAATTACATCTCCTTACATATGTTTCATTACTGCAAAACCATGGTCCACATACTATGGATTCACGAAAACAATGATCTAAAACCCAGATACCAATTATACAATGAGTGTCTTTGACTCACCCCAAACCCCCTAGATATCACACAGTGAATAGAACTCTGCAGACTCTATGTGCTCCACTCCTCAAAATGTAAATTCCTTGACCAAAACTGGACCAAGTTGGGCCTCACCCAGCACCCTTATATAGTGAGGGTGATGTTATACAAAACATATTTGTGAAAAGTTATATTATACAAAAACATATTATATTTTATTTAATATTTACCACCACCCCACATTCATAGCATGGTGATATTATGCAAAAACATAATTTTTTACTAATCGTGGTGATATTCATGTTAAAAAAATCAGTTTCTCCATCTTTATTTGATAAGCAAACCCTATATCATTATATCCTCTACTTTGGACATGGTCATAATGAATAGTCGTTAAGACATGACATACCAAATTCAATATGTGCATATATATGTATCTGGATGCCTTAAAATGCCTTAAAATTCACAAAATGACATTGAAACGTGAAAAACCAAACACAATCTTAAAGGATTTAGGTAATTTATATTATGACACCTATATGAATTCTAGTCAGTTGTGATTAGATGAAGTTTATAAGAATTAAGATATTAATATTAATTTACATTTTTTTCTAATAAAATTATAATTGCTTATAAAAATAAAATAACATCATTTTTTCATTTAAACTAATAATATTATAAATAATATTTTTATTGTTAAATATAATAATAATAAATTTTTCTTGAAACATGTCAACATGGTTGTACACTACATTCTCCACACTTTTTTAGAAGAATCACTCTTCTTCTTTACACTCTTTTCCTTGAATCATAAAATGCAGGTTTATTAGTATCTTTGGTTTGGAGTTAAAATTTCAAAATTAACTTTTGGTAAGATCATGAATTCAGCTCTCGAAATTATCTTGGATACTTTTGGATACTTTTGTGTAGATTATGTAGTTGAAACTTAAAATCCAATGAATATCTATTAAAGTTTGAGTTAACTAGGAAAAATAAAAAATATATAAACTGAAATTTTATTAAATTCACCCATATAATATCTTAATACTTATTATTTATTTTTGCAAATAACTTTGATAGCAATAATTTTATTTATATCAAATTAAAAATTTAGTAACTTCAAATTCATTTCATTAAGAAGTGATTTACAGTTTAGTATAGGAGATGTGTAGGTTTAATATAGTGTAATATAAGTATGTTAACAATTTTTAAATCTTGGAAAAATATATATTGAAAAAAAACTAAAAAAAATGTCGTTTTCATTTGTTTTAATTAATATTCAAATTAAAACATATGCATTTATACAATGTAAAATGTAAAATGTAATCTAAAATGTAAAATGTAAAGAGTAAAATGTAGTGTAATGTAAAATGTTAACTGCAAAATGTAAAATGCAAAATATAATGTAAAAATTGAAATAGAAAATGTAAAATGTAAGGAAGTGAGCTACCAATTTGATTATAATATAAAGTAAATATAGTATTGTTCTTTTTAAAGGTTATTCCTTTATATATTATTATTGACATAATAATCAATAATATTGATTATTATTATTCCAATATATTATAATAATAATAATCTCCATTACAATTATTATTATATTAGACCTTACATATATTATTGATTACACGGAGTGGAAATTCTCGATCATATGGATGGAGAGAGAGAGAGAGAGAAAGAGAGAGAGAGAGAGAGATGGAGGGGGAGAGAGAAGGAGAGAGGGACGTAGATAGTGATAGAGTTTGAGGGTGAAGAGAGGGAGGGAGATAGTGATAGAGTTGGCAGGTGGAAAGAGGAAAGAGAAAGAGAGATGGAGAGAGTGCTATGAGGAGAGAGACAGATGAGAGAGAGAGGAATAGAGAAGAAGGAAGATATAGAGGAGGGGAGACAGAGAATAATGGACATACGGGGAGAGATATGGAGTTGGAGGGGAAAAGAGAGGGAGGGAAGAACAAACAAAACCAGATATCGAGGTGGAGAGAGAGAGAGAGAGAGAGAGAGAGAGAGAGTATTACAATAGGAGGGCCGTTGGTCGGAGGAGGGAGAAGAAACAATGACAGGGTGGGCGGGGGGGTAGGCGAGGGTTGGGCGAGAAGGACAAGGAGAAGGGAGACCAAGACCCTTAGAAAGGAGGAGAGGAGGGAGAGAGAGAGGCATTGGAGTTTGGAGGGGGGAGAGTGTGAGGGAGGGAAAGATAAGACATAGAAAAGAATGAGGGAGGAGAGGAGAAAGAGGAAAGAAGGGAGGGTGAAGGGAGAGAAGAGGTAGAGAGAGAGAGAGATAGAGGAAGAAGGAGGGAGAGAGATCAATAGATATGGATAAAGAACATGCATGTATAAGGAGTGAGATAGAGAGACAAGGAAGGATAGACAGATGGAGATAGAGATATAAATGGAAGGGGGAGAAAGGGAAGAACAGAGAGACAGAGAGGGAGATTGAAGGAGATATAGATAGATATGCAGAGAGAGAGAGAGTGTGTTTGTTTCGGGTTGAGATGGAGAGACAGAGAAGGAGAGATAGACAAAGATATAGACATATATGGTGGATGATAGAGAAGGAACAATATAATGACCGAGAGAGGGAGGATGAGCTGGATAGAGAGAGAAAGAGAGGAGGAGGAGAGGAGGGGGAAAGAGAGAGACATGGGGGAGAGCTAGTGGGGGAGAGAGAGAAGGAGGGAGATAGACACCGAGATAGAGGGAGGAGAGTTGCAGGGGGAGAAAGAAGGAAAGAGGGAGGGAGATAAACACAAAGATGGAGGGGGGAGAGAGGAGAAAGAAAGAAGAGACACACAGAGAAAAATAATTTTTTTATATAGTATAATATAATATTGAATATTATGAGCCATAAAGGAAGAGGATGTAACACTTTTACAAAAGGTAAAAGAAGTTGGATTCAGAAAGAAATGAATATTTTGGTTTTTCATTGACATAGATGCATTGATATTAATGTAGATGTTGATTTTTATTCATTTTTAATTGATTCCACTTGATGCATCGATTTCAGTGTAGATGTTGATTTCTAATTTGATATAGTTAGATATATGACGTACATTAATTTCAAAGTAAAGTGATTTCAATGTAAGCACAAAAAAAGGTATTTATGATGTGCAATGATTTCTATGTTACAGTAATTCAATGATAAATAAAATAATTGAATTTTCATCTTACATAAAATATTCAATTACCTAAAATGTTTGATTATTGAAACTATAAAATATTTGTAATTGACTACACTCTTGTTATTCCCATTTTCCATTCTTCAACATTGTTTGTCACTTTAAATTGAAATGAGGTAATAGAAAGCATCTACCATTGAAACTTACTTGGAGTTTAACACTCAGTAAACCAGAATGATTAACTTCACACAAAGCTACTACTATTATTGGAGAGCAAGGGAGACAACTTATGACATTTACTACAATAGTTTGAGTTAAGACTTAGACATTTTCTTAACTCAATTTATTTAAAAAGTTTAAAACTGGCTAAAGATTATTCGAATCAAAATTTTCAGTTATAATATCTAAAATATATGTATTTTAGATATTAAATGAAAAAATCTATATAAAATTGGAGAACAATGTGTAATT
>APFE031563946.1:6301-21370 GCA_000404065.3 Pinus taeda
ACTGCTTAATCTGGGTCCTTGGAAGAAATAAGGGTACATTTAGATAGGAGGGCAGTCAAAAGAAAAGGAGAACTATCAGGGTCTACTAATTCAAGTGCACCCACTTCAAGTGAAGAAAAAATGTTAGGATTACTAGTTTGGGTAAGTAGTGTGAGGTTGCAGAAATGAAGGGACATCACCAATTGGCTTATCAAGTACAAAAACTCATTCCATTCAGGGTATTGCCATCATAGCAGAGGTTTGAGGACATAACATTGGAAGCATGTCTAATTTCCCCTATTTTCCCCCAAACATCATTTAATAACACCCCCAAGGACCTTGAGATCTGCTCAAGTGTCCTGTTCCACTTCAGTTTATGACAAAGTACCAGGTCAAACTATGAAGTTCAATCAAGGAAAAGAAGCCACATTTTTTGTGTAAAGACCTTGATTCTCAATTCCCTCATCCCCCATCCCTAAGTTTTACTTATTAAAACTTAGGTTTTCCCCCTATACACTCACCTCAGAATGTCATATTAACAACTAATGTATTATCTAACTCCCTAAGTTCCCCCCTTTCCCAAATTATATAAAGAACTATGTGAAAATTCCCAAAAAATCTATATAAATACCTTCCCCATAGCACTATAGCTATATAGCCCTCTCTTGGGGAATATCAACCCATCAGGGGTTAATATTAACCCTCTTTGACCCTAAAATATGGTTTTTAATTAAAAACTATGGCTAAAAATAAAAAAAAACAAATCCCCACCCTCATTAACTCTTCCAACCCCTTTTCCGCTCTTAAAATTGTGTTTGTAATGTTTTTAAAATTAAAAACATTATTAAACTTACCCGAAACCTAAGGTTAAACCCCCTCGCGCTTGATTTCTTTAAATCGATTAAATTTATAGGCAGGTCCCCCTGTTCTAACGCGCCGTCACATCACGATTGCCGCCAGCCGTCCGATCATGGGCGATGTGATCAAACGATTGGCGATCATTTTCACACAGAACGTACCCAACCTTTTGTGTCCAGGGGATTGGCGGAATTACCGCCGTACCCCCGCCACGCATCGGCCTCCCACACTGTTCGGAGCCCCCCTCCCCCCTTAAACCAGTTACCACCTATGGGGCCTCCGGGGAGATCGCTTACCACCCATCCCCCCTTGCTGACGTCACATCCCCATCAGCATGACGTCACCTCACCTTTCCACCACCGCGCCTCCACGTCGTCTGTCCACCCGCCTGCCCTGCCACCGTGTCACCGCCACCTGGCCACCCACGTTAGCTGCCATGTCACCTTGCCATACCCGGACCCATGATGATGTCAGCATGACATCATCCCCAAAAAGGCGCCAAAGGGCCAAAAATGCATAAAAAGACGGGAAATGACCATTGTTTGTCATTTTCATTCATCGTTTCTGGAGCACTCTGCATGCAAAAAAAATTGTTCATTGCCGAAGTCAAGAATTCACCCACCAAAGTTGCTTCTGCCCTCATCGTCAACCCAAATACCTGCGATTGATCCAGCTTGATGCCTCCTGCACCGAGAAAACTAGGTATTTGCTGCAGGCGACCTACTTTACCCACATTTCTCCTATTTTTCTGCTAAATTCCTGTAAAGAAACTCTGCAAAAGCTCCTCACAGATAAATTGTCCACTGAAGCTACTCGAAAACCTGGTAAAACCCCTACACCACAAGGCTCTACAAGAAACCTGTGCCCTTCTACGATTTCACCATAAAAACTAATTGGAGAAGCCGAGCTACTGGCTAAAAGCAAATACAACTGCTCCCTCATCCCTAATATTAGAAATTCCCTTGAAAAACCAGCTAATTAGCTCAAGCACACTCTAGTTCTTCCAACAGAGTGCCCCACAGTTTATCAAAACCTGTAAGAATTTCCTCATACTCTGAGGGTGCTCACTGCCAAACACAAATTAGTGGGCATTCCTCAGCCTTTGCACCAATCCTAAACTCAAGTAAACATCCAGTTAAAATCAAACATGACCACTCCATTTGCACTGGATGTTGCTCCTGTCAATCCACCCAGTAAGGAGCTAGAAGCTATGCCACTTGTAGACAGTGATTTCCTCATTGCAGATTTTGTGGCAGAGAGGAACCACTTACAGACCTTCTGCCAATTAAGGAACAGTCACTTGGACAACAGTGACATGTATGGCATCTGGGAGTCTAATCTGCTCACCTACCTCCTGCCATCTGTAAATGTCTTTCCTGAAGTCATTCACCTCTGTGCAGAAAACTATGACCAGAAGCTCAGAGCTGTAAAGTCTCCATCTGCGAGCATCCTCTTCTACATAACACCAGACTCCATAAATCAAATGCTGAGTTACAAACAAACCCAGCTGCTATACCCTTTTTCCATTAAGTACTTGCTGGATGAGGGCTCCAAGCTCTCTAGCATAGACAT
The DNA here is from genome assembly GCA_000404065.3 of Pinus taeda. Classification (NCBI taxonomy): domain Eukaryota; kingdom Viridiplantae; phylum Streptophyta; class Pinopsida; order Pinales; family Pinaceae; genus Pinus; species Pinus taeda. The sequence continues at coordinate 8,711 of APFE031563946.1, forward strand.
TGCTGCAGTGGCCAAAACTTTCATGAAGGCAGACTGCCAACCTTCTGGGCCACCTCCTTTTCCATATGCAAATTTCAATGAGGTAGGCAAGCTGCTGGTGGACATGTTAACCTCTGTGCTGGGGTTCACCCCAAATGAGCATGTTGATGAAACTGTGCTGGTCATGCTATCTACATATAGCCTTGGGAAGCCTCCTGCTGTAAAATACAATTATGCCAAGTTTATTGCCAATAAGATACATGACCAACTGGTAAGGCTGGACAGGGAAGCAATATTCAAATATTCATCATACATCTACCACGTCTTCATGTACTATCAAACATATTTCTTCCAGTGCCACATCAAGAAACTGGATTCACAGGGTGAGAGGAGATTTGTCATCTTCTGGTCTTTAGTTTTTCATCAAATCCAGAGCTCTCGCTACTCCTACTGTGAATTTATTGACCAATTTGTCTATCCAATTACATGCCTCTTGAAGAGGTCTCCTCTTGCCAGATTGTCCAAAGATATGCAGAAAATCTTACAGCTATCCAAGAACTACAAAATAGGTGATTTGTATTTATACCAAAATCACACAGTTATCAGCATCTATGGTTGTGAGCTCTGTTGCTACAGTCTCCCAAGGTATGTGCCTATGAGCTTGTTTGCCTTGGAATACTATAGGCAGCTCATCAATTATGACATTACACACTTCCATAGTGCCAAGAAGAAAGCCAATCTAAAATTCAGAGACCACCTAGGCCCATTTATGATGAACAAGAAAGATGGTTGGCAAGAAGCTGATCAAATATTGGGGCAATATCTTAAACTCAAAAGGAGCTTCTGGTGGGTCCCTTATGACCCTGAAGGCTTTATCAGTGCTAGGAGAGTCAAGTACAGGCTGTTAGCTTATAAACACTTCCCATACCCACAAATAGAACACTTTGCCAACCAAGATGAATGGGTGCCTGACATAATAGTAGAAGAATTTACTCAGGAAGAGAAAATGGAGCAGAATGTAATATATTTAGAGAAAACTCTTGACTTGGATTCTTGTCAACAGGTCATATTCAAGCAACCAGCCCAAGTAGGAGAAGGCACATCAACTGCTGCAGCTGCACAGACTACCTAGCAAGCATCGACAACCACCACTACAACAAAATGCAAAGAAATAATGGATGAACAACAAGAGATAGAGGCAGGGCAGCCCAGTACCTCAAAGGATCAAACTCAAGGGCAAGCCCCTTTGTAGCAAACTAGACCACCGCAAATCCCAGTTTTGCAAACACCTCTCAATGAAGAGAAAGGAAAAAAGCGAGATAGAGAGGAGGTCACACCTCCAAGTGGGTCAACATAGCAACCGGAGGCCAAGAGGCCAAGAATTGACCCTGAAACAGAGGAAGAAGACATCAGTGAGGAAAGGGAAGAAAGCCAAGACAGAGAAAGACAATCTAGCCAGCAGACTGCCACTAGCTCATTTCAGCTGGAATAGGCCATGGAGCAAGGCACAGAGGTATCCTCCTCAAGGCAGCAGGGCAAGCAACAAGCTAGTATCAAAGGGGGTTTCTTGGAGATCAAGGCAGAAAACAAATTATTGAGAGTACAACTCAATGATCAATTCTTGAAGGCAACTCCCTCCAAAAGACAAAGATGGATGGCTGCCTATGATATCAAGGAGGAAAAAATGATTTTTAATCATTTAAAACCTAAAGTTCCACATCCCAAAACCTCTGCAGATTACTTAAGAACAAACTTGGATGTCTTTTCTAGAGACATACACCCCATGGATCAGATAGAGCTGCACAAACAGACTGGAGAAATGGTGTATGGCACACTTGCAGACAGGGCCATGCTGGCCCATCAGTTAAAAGAATCACTGAAAAATACTAATACACAGTTGGATTTGGAAAGGATGTCTTCCTAGGCCAAGGACAACATAATAAAGACATTGGAAGACATCATCATTGATCTAGGGCATGATCCAAAATATCCAAAGTGTGTTAGGGCCCTTATGAAAAAGAAGGAGGATGATATTGCTGTACTCAGAAAGAAGGAAAAATTGCCTCCAACCATTCACCCTGACACTGCAGAACTAGCACAAGAAAAAAAACTTGATGACACGATGGACTTACTCATGAAGATGAATCAAAGGATACTAGAAATGGAAGGAGAATTGGAGAAAGCATGGCAAGGAAGACAGGGAGAATCAACCTCCCAGCCTCCTCAAACTTCTACAACTCTTGGCCCTCCTCCTCCTTCACAAGCAGCAGCAGCCCCTCCTGCCATTCCACCACCAACCACAGCCACATCAGCAATAGAGGCAACAGAAGCAACAACAGCAGCTGAATCTAGCATGAGTATGGAGGACTTGATGAAGGCTGTCAAAGAGCTTCAAACTCAAGTGACAGAAATAAATGAAGCCAAGGATAGACTGGCCAAGCTAGAGGCCAGCTATGACAAGTCCAAGATGACAGTGGCAGAAAAGAAGATAGAAATAAAGGCCTTGGAGGCTAAAGTAAAAACTTTGGAAAAGGAATTGCTTCTAGGCAAGACCTTAGTAGAAATCAAGAAAATAATTTGGGCCAAAATTGGCCAATCAATCCATGACCAATGGAGGTCAATCCAAGCAATACATGAACAAGTTTAACTGATAAGCATGGCTCATGTTGAAATACAAAGATCCAGAATAGCACTAGGAATCATGCCTGAGCAAGCCAATAAGATGATACATTTCCTCAATAATCACACTAGGGAGGAATTGGCAGCTCTAGATGTAATCAGTAGAACAGACACTATCCTAATAGCTAAGAAAGTGCTAACTTTGAGGAATTTCACTCAAACACTAGAAAGAAACTGTCAGGAAATGAAGGCAGAAATTGATGAATTCAGGGCAAAGATGACAGTGTTACAGGATAAAGGATTGCCAAGCCTAGTGACTGGCACAGGACAACTGCTGCCATATAACCAATATATCACAAGGATCAACAATTATGTTGAGAATCAAATAACAACATCTAACAGATCCACAGAAGAAGCAGGGCCTCCCTCTGGGCAGTCTCTGTATGACAAATTAGAAAATCTATTTTTTATTGAGCATGAGATAAATCATCTATTTGAGGTGCCTCCAAACTTTTACAGATACACAGAAGTATATGAAACACTGGTAAAAATAAGGAGACATCAGATCCCTCCAGCTGATTAGCAGCAGGCAATGCTGGAAATTCTGCCTAGATAATCCCATCATATTATTCCTTTTTGTGAAAATTTAGATCTCAGTCACAGTACAGGTCAGCAGACAAATCAGCACGCAGGTATCACAGGAAGCATCCGTATAGTGACTCACAAAAGCACTCAGAGAACAGGCTCAACCAACGCAGAATTAGAGGCACAGTTATAGCCAACTTTCATGAGCCAAAAAAGTCAAAAGTTGTCTGACAGAAAGATAGCTGCCATCTCAACATTAAATGTTGTAGTTACTTCTTTCATTTACTTTTTGTAAGAGAGTTGGTGGTGCAATTTATTGCACAATAACTCACTATTGAGATATTTTGTATCTTATTTTTGTATATATATCCCCTCAAAGAATGTATTGAGGGTTGGTTGTAGTGAAACTCTTTCAGAAGAGCTCTATTGTATACTTGAGACATTTTGCTAATACAAATGGCTGGTGGAGTTCCTGGTTCTTATGTTGTCTGAAGGTGGAAATGAATGACCCTGTTGTGTTGCAAAATTCCTGTGTCATTTGTTGGAACAATAAGTAATTATAAACTGTGTTCTTGTTTTTCTGTGTATGCCAAAATTCATATATGTTCATGATCATAGACAATAGAGAAAAAGAATAGCTTAGGATTTGTTTGAATACACCCTATGCTCAATCTCTATTTCTTAAATATGTTTTCTTCTGGATTAGCCATGGATATGAATTCTTAATTGCTCATGTCTAAACTGATTCTATCACTGTGAAGATTGTTTAAGAATTCTTAACTACTCTTAAGCAATATTCTCATTTATCCTTTGTTAGCATAGTGAAAGATTCTCACTTGTCTTTCACTCACTAATTCCATAACTTCATTTTATAATCTAAGAAATTATTCCACAGATGCCTACCTGGCTTTGCATCAACACTCTGCCTTCAAAAACCTACTTCAGCAGCACACTACCTGAACTCCATTGCCCAATGGACCAAAATGTTCTGTAATTTATCCTTGACTCTGTTTGAATTCACCAACCCACCAAACCCAAACAAAACAACATACTATAACTAGCCTAAAATCATCCACGAAATAAGGCTAAATCATATAGAGAGAGCCCTCTCTGGTTACAGGTAAGCTAGGACCTATAACTAAAAGATTGGTTAGTGGTTACCTCGGTCGTATTCCATATAGGAAGCAGGGAACAACCTGAGTGATAACATCAATGGCGACTCCACTGGGGACTTATTTAAAATTACTAATTGCAAGGAAATAAGCTTCCTGTTTAAACCTTCTCATACAACACCAAGGAAACAAAACTCAGAAGCTGGCTCCAAAGAAGAAATCTCGTTACACTAGGTCCAACCCTGACCCTAATACCCCTGTTGTCTTTTAAAAACCCAATTTAATCCCCAAATCTTGAAGAAACAAGAGCAGCTAGGAGAACTTGCAGACTCAGATACAGAACCAATCCAGCAGAGTTATATTCCTACTCCTGTCAAAGCATCAGTTCATTCTCACATAACCCCTACTTATCCTAGTTCCTCATCCACTTCCCAAGGTAGTTTCCCCACTCCTCCATCCCCAACACACCTTACTCCTATTATCCCTGTTGTTCCAGCTGTTCCACTCCTTCTTGCTGTTCCTTTTATCCCTACAAATTTGGCTACATATGCTCCTTTAAACCTACCTGCAAATCCAGGAGCAATGCCCCAAGACTATCAAAGAAAAATCACTTAATTTGATGGTAGTGGCACTTATATAGCCCAGCAACACACCAAGAGAATGCAGGACTATTTTGAGAACTATGAGATAGATGATGAAGATGTAAGAATGAAAATTTTTGTGCAAAGTTTGACAGGGGATGTAAGGAACTGGTTTAGGTCTCTAGCTGCAAATTCTATACTCAATCTTGATGCCTTATACTTAAGTTTTTTGAACAGATGGGAAAGGAAGAAAGACCCTCTATGCATACTAACAGAGTATGATAACTTAAAAAGGGGTCCACAAGAAACAGTTCAAGATTACTGTGCTAGGATCAACAATCTATATAATGCCATCCCTCAGAACTTGAGACCTCCACCTGATCTGGCCTTGATCAAATTCCCTGATGGATTTGATCCAGATATGGCATATCAATTAAGAGAAATAACACCTCCAAGTCTTGCAGACATGGAAAATATAGCTGTAAGTGTGGAGGCAAACCTGATTGCCAAGAGAACCAGAGCAAAAAATGAGAGAAGAACAACATTTAAAGAGGAACCCTCAACCTTTGACCAAAATCTAGATGAAATCATGAAGGGTATGGAGAGGTTGGGGGATAGAGTTGAGACCATGGAGAGAAAGTCCTCTTGGGAAGGGAAAACAAGCAACACCACTAGGAATCCCAATTTTACAAAAAACCAAAACCCTAATGCTGGGAGGACTGGTCCTGATCAGAATATCATACCTCCATTTCAAGAAAACTATGGAGAGGCCTCAACCACTAGTGAACAAATAGAAGATCCCCACATCAATCTAATGGGTTTGGGCAGTGAACAACAAGTATTCTTAACACAAGATGATCAACAAGCCCATGAATACAAGCAATTCCAAGCGAAATCTAGTGAGTCATTTGATTTCAGAGAAGGGTATGACATAGCAGTCTATGAAGTACACAAACAATACAAGTTAAGAAGTAGAACCATAGATGTACCTGAGAATACCAAACAAACAAACACCAAACTACCCAAAAAATCTAGTGATAAAGCCATTTCAATAGAGTCCTCAGATAAAAAACTCCAAAGGGAAGTCAGAGTGGAAGATATATCTGATGTACAGCCTCCAATAAAACCTACACCTACACCACTTCTTCCAATAGAAATCTTGGGCAGACCTCTAGAAAACAGACCCAATGCAAGCATACCCTAAAACAGTGTACCTGACCAGGACAAGGTCACCCAAAATTTAGCAGAGAAAGAAAAATTTGTTGCTCACGATATAAAAGTTCAGATGGAAAAACCTTTCAATCTAGAAACAGAAATTGGCAAACTGAGAATAGCAATTCCTTTATCTGAACTGGCCAAACATGAGGTCTTCAAACAAAAAATGAATAGATCATTGCAAGTACCAGAGAATAGGGACACACTTAATATTCTGGATGACCAACCAGAGCTGATTTTTGGCTCAGAAGCCAATGGCATATCAGTGGATGGAGGGACTCCTCCATTCTATGTAAGCCTAAACATTCATGACAAAGTACTAAACAATGCAATGTTTGACTCAGGGGCCTCTCATAACCTAATGCCCAAATCAGTAATTGAAAAACTTGAATTAGATATCACCAAACCCTATAAAGATTTGTTTTCATTTGATTCCAGCCAGGTGAGATGTTTAGGTCTGATCAAAGACCTTTGTGTATCCCTAGTCCAATATCCAGCCAAAACAATTTTAATGGATGTAGTAGTAGCTGGCATTCCACCTAAATATGCTATGCTCTTATCAAGATCATGGGGTGCCAAACTCCAAGGATCTCTACAACTAGACATGTCATATGCCACAATCTTCGTCTTTGTCCAAACAAAGAGACTGTACCGAGAAACACTGATGAAATATGTGGTCAGTAGTGAGGAGAAGCCCCAAAACTTCCCAATCTACTCCATTCATTCAGACATGGACTCATTCATATTGTACAATGGTGATAGGAGTCCCAAAACTTAGGTCAAGCTCCTAGAAACAACAAAAAACAGGCACATGAATGAACAGTCCACAGCTTCAGATCAAAAGACCACTGATGTGATCAAACCAACACATTCTGCTGATATTACAAGAATCACCAAAACTAGACCAGCCCACTGAACAAATCTGTAAATCCATTGAAGGAAACATTGATCAAGAGATCTTGTGGTGTTTAGAATTTTATGGGCCAGTAAATAAGCTAGGAGCAGGAGCAGGGGTCTGGATACACAATACTCAAAATGACCATGCTCTAGGTCATGCATATAGGCTTAACCTCAGATGTACAAATAACATGGTTGAGTATGAAGCCCTTCGACTAGGTCTCAAACTGATTAACAGTCTAGGAGTGACCAAAGTTTCCATACTAGGCGACTCAAACCTAATTATACAACAGATAAAGGGAACTTTTGTCACAAATGATCCCAGGTTAAGGTCTTATAGGATAGCAGTGACAGACTTGCTCAACAACTTCCTGGAATATCAGCTCACCAAAATACCTAGGAGCCACAACTTGCATGCTCATAGTTTGGAAACTTTTGCAAGCACCTGTAAACTTCCTTTTGGGCCCAAGCCAGTTCACTGCTGAGATTAAACACGGGCCTTCTATCCTAGACAATGTAAATAATTGGAAAGTATTCGAGAATGATACTCAGATAAACAATTTTTTGACCATGAAGGAGGAATTCTCAAACTTAAACATTGACACAAGCATTAGGGATGACCAACACCAAATTGATGAACTGAACACCAGTATATTAGTTGAAACAATAGATCTGATATTACATCCTACAACCTTTGACTCTGCCAATTTACAGAACTTAAAACTAGCAGATCTTGATGAAATTATTGAAGAAGAAACTGAAGTAATTCAACTAAAGGATAATTTCTTGCCCACAAGTCTTACTCCTTTAGAAGAAATTTTTGATTCAAATGATCTCCCTAAGAAACCAAAGATGCAACCCATCAATGCATAAATAGAGGAGTGTGATATTGGGATCACTGAAAATCCCAAAATGGTCAAGCTTTCTAGAACCTTACCTCTGGATAAGAAATCGGAATATATTAAACTGTTCAAAGAATTTCAAGATGTGTTTTCCTGGAGCTATGAGGACCTTAAATCCTATGATACTACAGCTATCCAACACATAATACCCCTGAAAGAAAACCAGAAACCCTTTAAACAGAAACAAAGAAGAGTGAATCTAGTCCTTCTTCCCCTAGTTGAAAAGGAAGTAAAACGAATGTATGAAGTTGGGATCATTGCACCTATAAGATTTTCTGAATGGATTTCTAACCTTGTACCTACAAGAAAGAAAACTGGGGAGATAAGACTTTGTGTTGATCTGAGAAATTTAAACAAAGTCTCTCTCAAAGACCACTACCCCTTTCCAAAAATGGATCACATCTTACAAAGGGTAGTGGGAGCTTCAAGGATCTCACTATTGGATGGCTTCTCAGGATTCAATCAAATTTTAGTTCACCCAGATGATCAAGATTAAACAGCTTTCACCACACCTTCGGGGACTTTCAAATATGTCAAAATGCTGTTGGAGCCACATTTCAAAGGGCAATGGACATAGTGTTTGCTAAAGAAATCCATGATTTCTTAGTCATATACCTTGATGATCTAACAGCCTTCTCAAAACCAGACCAAGAACATTTAAAACACCTCACACAAGTGTTCTTAATTTGCAGAAAGTATGGCATTTATTTGAACCCAAAGAAATCACTATTTGGCCTGGAAGAAGGCAAACTCCTAGGTCATATAATTTGAAAGGATGGCATAAGAATTGACCCTAATAGGATTCAAGCTATACTTCAGGTCCCCTATCCAAGAAACATCAAAGAATTACAAGCCTTTTTAGGAAAGATTAATTTCCTAAGAAGATTTTTTCCTAACTTAGCTGAGCTGATAAGATTGTTGAACAATATGCTCAAGAAAGATGCCAAGGTCAAATGGACAGTTGAGGCTAAACAAGCTTTTGAAGAAATCAAGATAGCTTTAACAAAGACACCTATTCTTACAAGCCCTAGTTTTCATAGAGATTTTATAATCTTCTCCTTTGCTTCTGAACATACAATTGCTATTGTCTTATTGCAAAAGGATGACTTGGGATGTGAAAAACCTATTGCCTTTTTTAGTAGAGCCCTTAGGAATTCCCCACTGAAGTACTAGATCATGGAAAAGCAAGCCTATGCCCTTGTCAAAGCCATAAAGGATTTCAGAGTTTACATCCTGTACTCTCACATAGTGGCATATGTACCCAATGTAGTAGTTAAAGAAATTTTAACTCAAGAGGGAATTGAAGGCAAGAGGGGCAAATGGATTGCCAACATTCTGGAAAATGATATAGGAATCAAACCAACAAAACTTATAAAAGGACAAGGGCTAGCTAAACTAATGACTGAAACTAATTTCCAAGCCCTTGACATCAATGAACTGGATAACAAACAGGAGATGGCGATTCCACAAATCAATCAAGCCTTTCTACAATCAACTTGGTATGCTGACATATGTTTTATATTATTAAACCTGCAAGCTCCTCCAGGGTTATCCAGAACCAAAAAGAGATTTATAAAATTGAAAGCTTCAAAATTTTGTATCATAGACAATGTTTTATTTTCGAAAAATCATGAAGGTGTCCTACTTAACTGCCTAACTTCAGATGAAGCTGATAAAGTCCTTAGAGAATTTCATGCAGGAGATTGTGGAGGGCACTTATATTGGAAATCCACAGCTGATAAAATCCATAGGGCTAGATTTTATGTTATGTACCTAGGGGGGGTAATATGGGGTACCGAGGGAGGTACCCAAGGTAATAATGTAATAATGGGATGGGCCATAGTAATAAATAAGGTGGTTAACCCATGTCATGTAAGGGACCACAAGTAGTGAATAATAATGTAAGGGGCCCATCGTATTAGTTGATGGTATGAGGAAACCATGGTAATGATGCATGGTATTGTATGTATGAGGCCTATATAGAGGCTAGAGACTCCACATGGGGAGATATGAAGAGAAGTATTCTTGTATGAACAAGCATATGGCTTGTGGAGTGTTCTCCTTCCTTAAGGAGTGAATGTATGGTGTTGCCCTACCTTAAGGGTTTGATAATAAAGAAGCACTTCTATCTATTTCTGGGTTTAATTGCATAACTTATATTTTCATCAGATCTATAATATTTCCGGGTTAGATTTACAACAATTGGTATCAGAGTTATAACAATTGGTATTAGAGCTACAACAAGTGGTATCGGAGCACTTTCTTGGGCACAAAAGTGGAGATTTTTTTTTTCATTTTTGCAGGATTTCAGGGGCGGCGAGTTTGCAGATCAGATCTGTACATTTTGGTGCAAGATGTAAAAAATCTAATTCCAGATCTGGATTCTATATAAAAAATACCCGATTTCAAAAAACAAATCAGTCGAATCGGAGTCCAGATGAAAGAGATATCGCTGATTTAAAAATCAGTAGGGTTGTAGACAATTTTTCGGGGCAACGAATTTGCGGCGCAGATCTAGACCTCTTGGCACCAGATCCGCAAAATCCAATTATAGATCTGGAATCTTAGTGAAAAAAACACATAATTTCAAAAAAAACAATCAGTTGAATCGGAGTCTGGATGAGGGAGATATCGCTGATTTAAAATCAGCTCTTTTTTCAGAAATTTTGGGTGACAGTAGGAGAGTTGCAGTGCAGATCTGGAATTTCAGATCTGCACTGCTACTCTCCTGCCGTCACCCAAAATTTCTGAAAAAAGAATTGATTTTAAATCAGCGATATCTCCCTCATCTGGACTCCGATTCAACTGATTTTTTTTTTGAATTTGAGTATTTTTCCACAAAGAATCCAGATCTACAGCTAGATTTTATAGATCTTGCACCAGGACGTCTAGATCTGTGCCGCAAACTCGCTGCCCTGAAAAATTATCTGCAACCCCACTAATTTTTAAATCAGCGATATCTCCTTCATCCGGACTCCGATTCGACCGATTGTTTTTTTGAAATCGGGTATTTTTTTTACATAGAATCCAGATCTGCAATTAGATTTTGTAGATCTTGTACCAAAATGTACAGATCTGATCTACAAACTCGCCACCCCCTAGAGGGGATAATATGGGGTACCAAGGGAGGTACCCAAGGTAATAATGTAATAATGGGATGGGCCATAGTAATAAATAAGGTGGTTAACCCATGTCATGTAAGGGGCCACAAGTAGTTAATAATAATGTAAGGGGCCCATGGTATTAGTTGATGGTATGAGGAAACCATGGTAATGATGCATGGTATTGTATGTATGAGGCCTATATAGAGGCTAGAGACTCCACATTGAGAGATATGAAGATAAATATTCTTGTATGAACAAGCATATGGCTTGTGGAGTGTTCTCCTTCCTTAAGGAGTGAATGTATGGTGTTGCCCTACCTTAAGGGTTTGATTAATAAAGACTCATTTCATATTATTTTTGGGTTTATTTGTATTTTCATATATTTCTGGGTCAGAGCTACAACAAGTGGTATCAAAGCACTTTCTTGGGCACAAAAGTGGAGAATTTTTTTTCATTTTTGCAAGATTTCAGGGGCGGCGAGTTTGCAGATCAGATATGTACATTTTGGTGCAAGATCTGCAAAATCTAATTGCAGATCTGGATTCTATATAAAAAAATACCCGATTTCAAAAAAAAAAAATCAGTCGAATCGGAGTCTGGATGAAGGAGATATCATTAATCTAAAAATCGGAAATTTTGGGTGACAACAGGAGAGTAGCAGCGCAGATCTGGAATTCCAGTGCCTGGATCATGATTTGTATCACATGGGTAGATGCAGAATGATTGTTCCATTTTTAAAAACAGGTCATAATCGGGATTCTGAGCAATATTGACTAAACTGTGACAATTTCAAATTTTAGCCAAGTAAGTGAATTTTTTCAAACCTTCATGGCTTCTAGCAAGGAATTTTTTTACAGGAAAAGATGATGGTCCTACTATTGAAGAATTCATACACAGATACAAGTCCACATATGGGACAACATGTGGGACATTTTGGAAGTTTCAAATGCTATCTAATATGAGAGGTGAGGCTCAAAAATGGAAATTATTACTTAACTATGACCGGTTGAACAAAATTTCAGATGCCAAATTTGAAAAAGTCTTTTTGGACAAATGGTCTCGGGCTAGGAAAAAGGAGAATGAGACACATAAGGGGTTAATTCCTACTAGTATATCCTTATTATAGATTCATGGATTGCTTCATAAAGAGAAGATCATTATTTCTATCAATCCTAGTTGTGAACATAATTTTATCAGTGTTAATTTGGCAAAAAAATTGCAAGTCCCAGCAAAACAAATTGAACATACACAGGTTGGATAATGAGGATGTTCAAGTGTACAAGGATTTTGAAAGATTCTATGGATAAATATGTTGTTGCATGGTGATTTTTATGCTTCAGAGATGGATAATATGGATGTTGTTTTGGGATATCCTTGGATGGAATCCGTGGGTACTATTAATATTAATGTACAGAAGAAATTCCTGAAGCTATGGTATAAAAAGAAGAAAATTACATCACAGGATATTTTCATCCATAAATAAGTAGAGCACATGGAGGCTGAAGCAGAAGCTGTTCAAGGGACTGACATATCAGATGAGCCTTTGATGATCGACAATCAAACACAAACAGAGGCTTCAGAAGAAAAGGTTACATGTGATGATACATCAGTGGAGGGCTCAGTGGTTGAAGTCATCTTGAAAAAGAAGACACCACAACAGGCACCA
>APFE031563960.1:0-67682 GCA_000404065.3 Pinus taeda
CAATTTCCTAAGGAGATTTATCCCAAACCTAGCTGAGCTAATAAGGCTATTGAGCAACATGTTGAAGAAGGATGCCAAGGTAAAATGGTCTCTTGAAACCAAGCAGGCTTTTGAAAGTATAAAGACTGCCCTAACTCAGATGCCTGTCCTCACGAGTCCTCAATTCGACAAAGATTTTATCATTTTCTCTTTTGCATCTGAGCACACTATAGCTGCTGTCCTTCTGCAAAAACATGATCAAGGCAACGAAAAACCAATTGCTTTCTTCAGCCGAGCTTTGAGAGATGCACCCTTTAAATATCAGATTATGGAAAAGCAAGCCTATGCCCTGGTCAAAGCCATCAAAGATTTCGGAATTTACATCCTATACTCCCACGTGATTTCCTATGTCCCTAACGTTGTTGTAAAGGATATATTAACTCAAGAGGGACTAGAAGGAAAAAGAGGCAAGTGGATTGCCAGCATCCTTGAATATGACATTGAAATAAAACCCACAAGCGAAAAAGGAACAAGGTTTAGCCAAACTAATGTCTGAAACAAACTTCCAAGCCTTAGACATTAATCAACTGGACAATGAACCGGAGCTGGCGACTCCACATATCAGTGAAACCTTCTTGCAATCCCCATGGTATGTTGATATTTTCTTTGTATTGTTAAACCTGTGTGCTCCCCCAGGATTGTTCAGAACTAGGAAAATATTTTTAAGGATGAAATCATCAAAATTTTGTGTCATATATGGTGCTTTGTTTTGGAAAAATCATGAAGGTTTTTTGCTTAATTGTTTAACTATAAATGAAACTAACAACATCATGAAAGAATTCCATGCAGGGGACTGTGGAGGAAACTTATATTGGAATTCCATGGCTGACAAGATCTTAAGGGCTGGTTATTACTGGCCCTGTCTATTCGCAGATGTAAAAAAGTTTGTTGTCTCATTCCACAAATGCCAAATCTTTGAAGGGAAAAGAAAACTACTGCCCTTGCACCTTAAGCCCATTTCAACCGAGAAACCTTTTCAACAATGGGGTATTGACTTCATTGGAGAAATTCATCCCTCTTCCTCAGGCCAACACAAGTGGATTTTAACAGCCACCGATTATTTCACTAAGTGGATTGAAGCCATCCCATGTAGGCAAGCCAATGACTCCACCATTATCCAATTCCTTGAGAGCAATATCCTTTCTAGATTCGGCTGCCCTAAGAAAATCATCACTGACAACGCTGCTGCGCTTTCAAATCCAAAAAGATGATCAACTTCTGCCATAAATACCACATTACCTTGGGCCACTCCACAGCTTACTACCCTCAAGGTAATGGCTTGGTCGAATCTTCCAACAAAAGCCTCATCAATATCATAAAGAAATTGCTGGAGGAAAACAAAAAGAACTAGCATAGGAAGCTCACAAATGCTCTGTGGGCATACAGACTTTCCACCAAGAAATCCATTGGGATCAGCCCTTATGAACTAGTATATGGTATGGAAGCCAAATTTCTTTCATCTTTGGGCATTCCTACTATTAAACTGTTGCAGGAAATTCAAGTTGAACCAAATGACATGCAGAGAAGAGTTAATCAAACCATCCATCTTCAGAAAACCAGAGAGCAAGTCTTCGACAGAGCTCAAATACTACAAGTAAAACTCAAAAATATGTTTGATAAGAAGGCTAAAGCAGAGGATTTCTGGGTGGGAAGCAAAGTTCTAAGATGGGATTCACGAAGAGAGGACAAGGGCAAACATGCAAAATTCGATTTTCTGCAGAAAGGTCCATACCTTATCAACATTGTGCAAGGCAATAATACCTATTTTCTTACATCTCCAGATGGCAGCACAGCTGAAGAAGGCCTTGTCAATGGCCGAATGCTAAGGCACTACAATGATCCTTTTGATTGAAAAGAGCAGGTGGTGTTATATTATGTACATAGAATGTTTGTATATATCAGCATTTTGATTTTATTCTTGTAAGAATCCATAATGCTAAAGCACGCAAAAGAAAGCAGGCAGTGCTTTATAGTTTAACAGTAGCACAAGTGAAGGAAAGAGTTGTTACCAGTCCAAAAGTTCAAATCAATCCAACAATCAGCACTAACATGTTCAAAGCACAACCATAACAGAATAATCAAGGCAATCTGACCTGTTGTTCCTGACTTCTCACAAGGAAAAGCCATCCCCAAGTGGAGCCACTATTAGCCTCCTGCTGCAGCAGGTTACTCATATTTCATGATTGACATTTTACAGGCCAAATATGTCATACTTTGCATGCTGCAATGCTCCATATTTTCTAAATAGTCACCAAGCAAAGAAGGCTACTCAGAGTTCATCTAACTGCTTTCCAAATTCTGAAAAGTCATTCCCGTTTTGTAGAATTTTCAGCTAAAGGGAGGTCCAAACAGCTTAATCTTGGTCTACCTAGGTTTCAATTTCCTGTTTTAGAATATAGAGAATGAAAATCTGTCCAAAGAGCTTAATCTTGGCAAATTCTTAGATAGGTGGAGAATCAAAGGAGCCCAACAGCTTAATCTAGGCCCTTGGAAGAAAAAAGGGTAGTTTGTAGATAGGAAGGCATAAGAAGAAAAAATTGAAATGATGGGTCTGCAAGTCTAAGTGCATCCAAACCAAAAGAAGAAAGAATGTTAGGTAAGTAGGATGGGTAGGTAGTTTTGAGGTTGCAAAATCTTGATTTCTGATCAATTCTATGTTTTCAAGGTGTCATCTCTACTCAGGGCACAATCACCAGGCAATTTTATGAGAAAGAGCTCAAAACAGGCATAACTAACTTCCTTTTCTCCATCTCCCCCAAGTCGTTAACTAATTTCCCGAAAAATAGGTCAAGATCTGCTTGATATCTCTTAGTTTCATCATTTTTCATGTCTTTAGCCTGGGTGAAGATCTGCTTCACTCAAAGAGGATCCATACTTTCTCTATAAGGTTCTATCTCCCCTTTGAAGCCTAAGATCTTCGAAGCTTAGCGCTTTCTTGTTATCTCCATGTTAACTACTGACACTATTATTTAGCTCCCTATATTTTCCCCATCCCCATGCTAAAACTATGTAGATAATCCCCTTATGTAAATATCCCCTCCCTCTGGTTGAAATATAACCATAAATACTTCACTGGGAATTACTAAGTCACCTAGACTTTAGTAAGAACCCTCCCTCTGCAAAAATTTCCACTCCCAAGTGTCTGGACCCCTTCCAAACACTAAGGAAACCCTTTCCAAATGCTAATAACCCCCCCCCCCTGCACATTCTTCTGTGAAAACTATTAATGTTTGTTTGATAAGTTTCCACCGCACAAAACATAGTTTTCCCATGTTCTAAAGTTTAAAACCCACAGCGCTACGAAAAATTAAGCCTTTAACGCGTGCGCGCTTTTACTAAACCCCGTGCATCTCCCTTTTCCGTCCACCATCGGATCACCTCCCCCAGATCTGACGGTCCTTGTTCACATCGCGCGCCCGATTGTGGTGGTAGGTTACCACTCGACGTCCAACGATTTTATCGTCGTACACCGGGATAGGTGGCGGCCTCCCATTGCATCGGGCCACCCCTGACAGAAACCACCTCCGTACCAAAGGTGGTCCGATGCACAGGCAAAACCACCCTCCCCTCACGTAACAGGAGCGCCACCTCACCCTGCCACGTCGCCTCCACGTCATGTCACCCAGCCTGCGCCCGGCCCACGTCACCCTGCCACGTCACCCCGCCGTACTGCCACGTCACCTTGATGACGTTAGCATGCTGAAGTCACACCCGTACCAATGGACCCCACTGCTGATGTCATCCGCCGTACTGCTGACGTCAGCAGCCAAAAAACCGAAAATTCGCGCAAGAGTAAAAGTCGAGCTTCGGAGCTCCGGAATGAGAAACGGAGGCAGTTTTTGATGCGCGATTAGCGCGAAGTGCTAATCGCGCATCGCTACGAGAAATAGGCCATATTTGCGAATATTTAGGGAATCTTTTGATTCCTTGGCCCGTTGTGCACCGAAAAAGCCCGAAATTGCCCGATTTTGCCAAATTAAACTGATTTGAAGACAGGGAGAGACCAGAGACAGAGATTAAAGAGTATCAGATCAAATTTACAGAGAGAAAGCACGTCAAAGAGTATCAGAAAGCAGCAGAGACCATCAATGTAGCAGCAAAGAGTATCAACGAAGATCTTAACAGCGGCCCAAAGCAGGTGAAAATTAGATACCTTCCAGCAAAGTCAAAGAAAAGGGCGAGGCCACTCAAAACTCTCAAATCACGATTATTGCACATTTAACTCACACCAGAATAGAACTGAAAATCCCAAAGCATAGTTATCCCAGCAGTACTGTATCGAGCCTCCAAGGGCCACATTGCACTCTTTTTTATCCAACTACCTCTGACACAGTTCAATAGATATTTACCTGCATTTAATTTTGGCACAATTTTAGGTTTAGAAAGCTCTTTTTGCAAACCTGTTTTAGATGGATTGTAATAAATATTTTGATATATTTGCACTATAAAGACAGCCCTCAATACTTTATTAAGGGTTGGTTGGTTGGTCTACAAGCTATCTTTAGCTGATTTTGCTCCAGGAGAGACTCGCACTGTAATACCTGATAGTTTCTATAATCAAAGACTGCTTATGAGCTTTGGAGAATGGATTGTTCACTGTGTTTACCGGTTGAAGAGTGATTATGGAATTCTTGTGCTATTGCATAACTCAATAAGTGCTTCTTACCTCTGTTTTCCATTCATAAGTTACCATCTAAACAACAGAAAAAAAGATTAACTTAGAATTTGTTTAAAAACACTCTATGCTCAATTTCTGTTGTTTCTTTATGTTTTCCTCTGTTTAGGCATAAATATGAATTCCACATGGCTCATGTTTGCCCTAACCTTAGACAGTTATCCAGGGATTCTTCATTGCCCCTAGATAGAGATCATCCTTCCCTTTGTTAAGTTGTGTGAGAGATTCTTAAGTGCCTCTCATTCCTTACATATCAATCATCCTTTAGTTTGAAAGTTGTGTTATATGCAGCTATCTCGCTCCATATTCCTCTTGTGACCAAGAAAACACACTGGTAATCCTAACCCATGACTCGATGCCCAATGGTTTGAAACTTATCATTTCATGAATTACCTCTCTGCCTGAAAGCATTTTCCTCCCATCCAAACACAAACAAAAACCCCTGAACCAAAAAGCTAGCCTAAAATCATCAACAAAGTTAAATCATTAAGAGAGAGCCCTCTCTGATTGCAGGTGGGCTAGAACCTGCAATCCAAAGATTGGTTTGCGGTTACCTCGGCCGTATCCCTACAGGCGCCTAGGGACAACCTGAGTGATAACAATATGCTCCCCTTGAACATATACCGCATTTGATTTGAATGCCTCTGTTTTTGGACAACTTATGGCTACTAGTTGAGTACTTTCTCGATTAATGCATCTTTTGACCCAATTCAATGAAATTTATACAAATTAAACTACAAAATTAAATTAATGATGATGCATTTTGGCTCCCACTTCACTGTTGTTGCTGCTTCTGAGACTGTTCTTAATTCATTTGAGCATCTCCACTTCTCCCCTTGAGGTCATACTTCTATAATAGGGACTGCTACTTAACTAATACAAGTTGTACCCAAATAAATGATACAAATTGTATATGCTACTAGAAAATCTCCAATACTTCTTTCTCGAAAACAAATGTTCAAATGCACAAAAGTTTTCTCCACCTCTCATTTGATCAGTAATATTCCTTTCCAAGGTTGACAATTGTTTCCCTCTACCTCTTATCAAAATAGACCCCCCTAAGCCAATTATTTTTAATATCCTATAGCTTCTTTATTTCCTATGCATGGGGGATGATCCTGTGGACCTAACTTAACTATCAGATTCTTGTCTTTCCACACTTCCACTTTAGCCCATTTTCTTCTTCCCACAACATAAGATATTGTTGTGTATTATTCATGCTAGTTTCACTCCTCTATTTTTTCAATGTTGATACATTCAAAATAAACCATTTTATTCTTGTAATCAACAAGATAGCATGACCATACCTTCATCAATCAGATGCAATTTCCTTTTCATTCTTTTTTCTTCCTGCATCTGACTTACTCGGCCTCCCTTGATGTCCTTCTCTTCCTTTAATGAAGAGAAACAATGGATCTACTCTCCCTGAGAAAATAATTTTGATTCTTATTCGATACCTTCAATGGTCAAGTCCTCATAGAATCATTACTCTTCAACTTCTTCTTTGTCCATGTTTGGGCTTTATTTTAGCTACAAATGGATACAAGAAACTTCTCTTTCAACTCCTTTTTCTTCACGCAAATCCTCTAGATGCCCTTTCCCCTTGGAGTTGGGTCTGCTACAAGACGAGGAGAATCATACTTTTCATTTCTTCCTCCTCTTTTCATATTTCTCTTTTGACAAAGACCATTGAAGATAAATTTGTATCTCTCAACTCCATCGTTTCTCCTTCTCTTCAAATCTTGACCCGCTACATTCACATGCATATGCTGAGAAGCATTCCATTTATGTCCATATATTCAGTGTGCTTTGGTGTGCCCAATATTGGCACAACTGTAGCATTTTGTTTGGATTAAGAATGGGGCAGATGTGTTACTCTTCTTGACAACATTCTTTCCAAAACTCATATCATGGCCAACATGCCTTATCCTAGCTTCTTTATGCATTCTTGGGCTACTTCTACCCAACACATCCGTTTCATTGCATGCCATCTACAGTCTACGGATTTATGTCCAAAATTATTGCAAGAAAAACAATACCAAGAAAAAGGATTTTCATGACAAAGGTTACCTTTTCTTTGAAGGATTTTTCCTTGAGGAGGAAAGGACCTATGTTGTATCTTCATGTGCCCTTCATGACATGTTTCATTATCTCCTTACATTCTTTCCTACAACTACCTAGATGTCTTCTACTGCACCACTGGCTTCTTCTTCTTAGCCTTCTATTGTTGCTTTTCTTTCTTTTATTGTTTTTGTTGCTTCTGTCCAATAACTTCATTCCTTTTTTGTTGTTGGAACCTTCAACTCCCTTTACATGGTAAGTTGATCCTTCAAGCTTTACCTTATTGGAGCTAAGTTTTTAATTGAAACCCAAACCAGCCTTGATGAGATGGGATATTTAATTTTCAAGCATCTCATCCAAGACTTTGTTGCTCTCCTCAAGCTTATGATATTGAGACAAATCTTTATTTGACTCTTGTATGTCCTGTTTCAATGAGACTACTTCATTTTGTGGTCTCTCATAGTAAAATTCCTTCTCACTTAGTTGATTGGTTAACATCTCATTTAGTCTACTAGCCTCTTCTTATTGAGGATTTAGTTCAACCATTGTTCTATTCAACTTCTCATTCTTAGTCTCATATATTTTCAATTTCTCCTCTCACTTGATATTTTCATTTGATAGGTCCTTGATATCCTTTATAGCTGAGATCAACCTCTTTCTAAAAATTATCCTTTCAACTAGATTCTTTTCTTCACTATTAGAGATGCTAGCTAAGTTGCCACATAGATCTAAATCCATCTCTATGTTTGTGGAGTCTTCCATACGTCTTAAGTGTTATCCCTTATTCATCACTACCTGGCAATTCTCGTTTTCTCCTATGTATGAGCACACCGAGAATCTCTCTTCTTCCTCTAAGGATTCCTCATTTTCTATTGCTACTAAAATGGGTCTATCTTAATTATAATGACTAGATGCATATTTATCTCTATCTTCAAGTGATACACATGTACATCTAGATAATGAAGGACCTATCTTTTTTCATTTATCACACAACAATTGCTTACCTTCTGAGTAGCATGAGCTCCCTTCTAAGACTTCTTCATCATCGACTTGCGTGTGATGAGCAACAACTTCTACATGTTCTGACTCATTGCTAGAGAAACAAGGTTATTTTTCCTTCTCTTGAGCCAGATCGCTGTCTCCTTCAAACCAACATTTCAGTCTTCCCAACGCTTCCTTTGCTGACTCATGATGCCTCATTTTATCATCTTCTAACTTAGATAACCCTTTCATGATAATCTTCTGGGCTTCTTCATTTTGTTCACTCTTTTCTCCATTCAATATAGAGAGCACTGGATCACTTAGCATTCTTCACACAGCACAGACACCTTCGACATTTCTCATAGCTGCACACCTTTCCTGAAGGTATCTTACCTCTACACAGGAAAACTCAACCTTTCTCTGCAAAACAAGTTCACTTTGCATCACCCAGTGGTGCACCCACTTTCGAAGGGATTTTTTCACTTCACTCTATTATGACCATATTGGTTGTCCCCTCGAACATTCTCATATAAGCTCTTGGGTTTTGTTCCTCTATTTCCCACACACCAATGGTGCCACTCCTGTCCTGTATACGTAGAGTGCGAGTGTACCTTGGGATGAATTTTCCATTCTGTTGTTGCATCTGACTTGGTCTCTGCCACAATATTAAATATGTGAATGACCACTTGATTATTTTTTCCCTACTCATAATTAATTCTTAGTCCACCTGCACACTCCAACCAGGCAAACTCCTGTCTATGAACAAATCTCCTATCACTGAGGCTCTCCATGCTTATTCATGGTTTTGTACAGCTTGGTTGTACTTTGAGATGGCTTCTTTGTGGATTGTTGTTCTCGTTTCCTTGTCTTGATACTTTTTGTAGATCCGTATACCTCTAGAAACCAACTATGGAAACTACATTTGTTCTTTGGGTTCCAATCCATTCATCTCTTTAAGTCACCAAGGTATGCATTGGAGCACTGAGATGAATTGTCTCACCTCAAGGCAGACCCAACACTTTTTTATGAGAATCATGGTCCTTTCTACCTTAACCGAATGATCTTTGACAATTGCCATTAATCCTGAGATCGAATCCTTTTCATGATGATGGTCCTTCTCAAGGACTCATCCATCTTCCATATTTCTTTGTACTATCATATTAGAGCCACAACATATCGTAACTCATACGAGAGGGATGTTACGATATCACTTTGTTATGATACCCTTAGACTCTTGGTGCTTAACTCCTTTGGAATTTTCACATCATAGGACCGAGAATTGTGACCACCAGTATAGCCCTTGGGGGTCCAATATTTCTTCATTAACTACTTTGTTCCCTTGGTTCTTTGGATTCGCATGACCAAGAGCCAACCCAATATTGGAATCCCCCTCCATCAAAAATTTTCTAACCATGTTTTCTACAGTTTGGATTTCTTAATCCTCTGATATACCAAGCTTTAATATGATGTCATCACTCCATGTAGTGTCTTTATAGTGATGATAGGTGTCACCTTGATCTAGCACACTAGGGAATCCAATATCGGTGAATCAACCTACCATGTGTCAAGCCATAATATAATGTCATGTTGACATCAAATAACATTGTAGATTATTAGAACTAATCTCATGCTCCCATGTGTCTTGTTGGGAGGAGAGAGAAGAGGGTCTGTCAACCCTAGGATTTGTAACAAAATCCTTGTTAATATTCTTTGGCATAATTTACTCGACACTTTTAATACTATCATAACTGCTTAGTGTATGTATTGATGGTGTTGGACTAACCAACATGTTAGGGAATCTCCACAGTAAGAAGTCCCAACTAGACCTCAGACCGTTTAGTGTAGGAGTCCCAGCAGTTGGTCATACATTATCACCTTAAGTACGGTTACGCATAGTGGTAAGTAAGATGTCCATGTGGGTAGAAAGGGTGTCATCCACAGTAAGTCAAGGAAGGTGAATGAATGGTTCTAACACATGGAAGGTGGAATGAGTTTTCCCCTTGGAAATTTTTGTACATGCAACCTGGAAGGGAACGCATGAGAAAAGATGCATCACAAACTAGATGGAAGGCTAACCAACAATCCAAAGTGATGGTTAAACCAACATCACATTTCAGTAAGATTCATACATACATATACAAAGAGATTTTATACATACATGCGTAAGGAAACAGATACATATATCATTAGAGTAAACAATTTAACTGAAATACAATAACAACATATGCATGAAACGTGCTAGCTCTATTATATTAAGAAGTGAAAGTTCCAATCATATAGTACAACCAAGACCAACCACTAGTCTTGATAATGGAATGTTACAGTCACTGTCACCTTCTCCTCCAAAGAGATGTACTAGCTCAAGAGTGTGGAGAAGCCACGGCTCGTTACAATACTCTCCAAGCTTTGTCTAAGATACTCTTGTTGGAATCCTGGCTAACCAAAAGCCTATACAATGAGTTATGAGGTACTATAAATAGAAAAGGGTGGGGTGACCCTTGACATTCACCTTTGTGATTGTTCACATACACTCATGACTCTTTAACTAGTCTATGACTATTACATTCAACCATCGACAATTGAACTTCCACTTTACAAGATGTTACATACAATCTACACATTTACCCATGTGAGACAAAATAGGCTTGAAAAAGCCATGCAAGACATCACTATTACTCAAAACACTATGGGAATACCAACTCTTCGACATCCTCATGATGATTGATGGTGGTAAACTGATGTTAAGCTTGGCAGTCCACAATGGTGTTCATGTACTCTGTGGTGGCATTTTTTTGGAAATGAACTCTTGCCTTTGTTGCATCTGGGTACATTTCTTTGGATCCTCTCTCCAACTCAGCTGATAACATGCACATGATTGTCTTGAGTGTGGTCAGATTAGTGACATACTGATGCATAGTGTTTGCACTGATTTCTAGGTCTGCACTGGTGGCTATGCACATCAACTCATCAAAGTACGAGTCTAGCTCCCATTGAACTTGACCCTTTATGTTTTCCTCTATGAGTGTCCCAAAAAATGGGATTACATGTGTGTGCACAACAACATCCATGCTTGTGAACACCTGTGCATGGGAAGCCTACAAAATAGTGATGACCTGTGGGAGTTCCTCATAGTTCCATATCTAACTACGGATGCATGCCTTCAACTCAACCACCATGGGATTCATCATCTTAGGAAAGTGTAATAGGGCTCCCTTGTATCTCATTGTCCATGTTTTCATTCTGTCGACAATATTATGCAAGTTTGATAAGGTATGTGATCTCCTAGCACAAAGTTGTTGCCAACCATTGAGATGGACAACTGCCTTATGCACGGTACCAAATCTAGAATAAAATGTCTACATGACTGTCCCAAGGGATGATACTTCATTAAGTCTTTCTTTCTTTGACTTTGTTAAGAAATTTACTGCATAACATAAATAATTACTGAGAGGAATAAATATAAAAATAACCAGCAACAACCATAAACACATAAACACAAATGTTTATTCGGGAAAACCCCAAATCTGGGGAAAAACCCAACCTAATAAGATCTCATTAGCATTGGCCAAAGCCCTGGCCCATCTGACCAAGTGAGCTTTCACTGCTCACCTCTAGGCCTTGCATTACAATGAAGTCCTTCCAGCCTTTTATAAGCTCCATTACATATAATACCGTAGGAAGAATATTATGGGTGCACAATACCATGTGCCCCAGAACCATCACTGTTTAACCTAGTAAAATTTGACTCTATCACGAGTCAAGTTTACCAAACAATTCCCCCCTTAAACTTGACTTGGGGTTCCTTGACTAACTGCAGCCAAACCTACTCACTCTAGCTCTTACCCCCCTCAGAGTTTTTACCCGGGGTATTGTTTACCCGAAATCCCCCCTATCACCTAGGTCTAACCCAGACTTTACCAGTGATCACTAAGAGGTACACATGCCTTACCAGGTCTTACAGTAGTATCCCCATTTACATGCAATAATTTTGACTTCATTAATTTTTTTTTTTTGTTTATTGCCACTGTGATTCTAATCCTACCTCTCTCAATTTGATTTTCTCAAAAACTTCTATCAAACTACTCCAACTGTGAGCTCGACAAGAACCTCGTAGATTCTAGCATTAGTGGCCTCATGTAGCAGAAAACGAACAATTTTCGAAGCTGCATGAATCTCGAACAATTCCTTAGCATGTTCCAAACCAGTAAATATCGCAAATGCACTGCGATCCCTGGCAGTGAAGGCACTATCTTCTGTGCATTCTCCTCCAGGTTCTTCCACGTACGATTGTTCAACCATATTTTCAGACCCAGATTTGTAAAAAAAACTGCATTGATCTCATCAAGCACTATAAACCCCTGGCATCAAATAATCCCTTTGAAGCCAATATCTAGCACTGATACTAGTTGTTAAGAAATTTACTGCATAACATAAATAATTACTGAGAAGAATAAATATAAAAATAACCAGCAACAACCATAAAAACATAAACACAAATTTTTATTCGAGAAAACCCCAAATCCAAGGAAAAACCCAACCTAATAAGATCTCATTAGTATTGGCCAAAACCTTGGCCAATCTGACCAAGTGAGCTTTCACCGCTCACCTCCAGGTCTTGCATTATAATGAAGTCCTTCCAGCCTTTTATAAGCTCCATTACATATAATAACACGGGCAGAATACTATGGGTGCACAATACCATGTGCCCAAAAACCCTCACCATTTAACTTGGTCAACTTTGACTCTATCCTGAGTCAAGTTTACCTAACAAACTCTGCTCTGGCAAATGTTGTAACCAATTCTCCTCCCTAGCTGGCCATCTGTAACTCCTTAGCCATTTTCCCATTCTCTGCTATCAAGAAGAGAACACTCGATCTGGTGGCTTCAACATATGCTCTGGTAACATCAACCAATGCTATTGGATGCTTTCATACATTATATATGATCACTTATTCCTCAAATTGTTCAGGAGATTTGTGGACATCCAAAGTAGACACTCTACGCAATTGCACAACTCAATGTTGTGATTTGTTAAATGATATGTTGTGCATCTCTTCTTCTAGACTATCTCCAAGGATCTCAGTATCTCTTCAGTTGCAATGGAATTACTATTCTTATGGATCTGGGGAATTCTATTGGTCAACCTCTTGGTGGTAAGGCATGAGGTCGATGTCTTGTTCTAACTCTGTGTTGGGAACGAGTTCCCCCAAGAGCAGTTTAGGGCTGAAAGCCCATATTTTGGGACAATTTTTTAATAAAATTATAAATTCTCTACCTTTTGTGGTTGCGGAGCGCAAAGGTGTGAAGTGTCATAAAGGGTTGTCCACCCTTATTTTCTAAAGTGTCAAGTCGGTTGTAAAGATCTACCCATGGTTCGTGAATGATGGGATTGTATAAAAAAGAGCTAAGTAAGTAAGATTTAGGAAATTAGGGAGAATAAATAAGCATTGGAGTTTTGGTAGATAACTCTAAGTGTTTCAGGTCTTAGCATAGATAGAGACTCTATAGCTGAGTGCGTAAAGGCCTAGGGTGGAAGTCCACAGCTGAGTGCATGGACCCCTGCAGCTATGTGCGCAGGACAGATAGATTCTGTATTAAACTGGAAGATATCAATAAAGAGAAGTATTATGAAACTACTGTGTATTTAGTCCCAGTTAATGCATCTTATTATATTGCATTTTGGGTTTAATTTACAATGTTTATTTGATGCGTGAATGTATGTGATTGTATTGGTCAATTGAAGACAAGTAAGGATATCAATTTTCGCAAGCCTAACTGTGATTGATTAGTAAGATACGTAAAACACTTTACATAACTTGGGAACCTATACACTACATTATCATAACTGTATGAAAGTACCTAGACCATGGGTTAGGGTTGCGCGAAGGTCAATCGTACACCTTCATGGAGGTACTAAAGGGTGGAATAAAGGGTAGACTAGTAGAGCCATAAGGCTTAGTGACCTACATGAGAGTAGGGACAGAGGGTATAAACCGACATCATGACCATCTCAAGGTGAAAAACCTTGGTTCCAACATCTTGCCATACTGCTGCGGGTGAGACTTTGGTCCACACTCTACGGGCTGATGTGGAAAGGGCCAATAGTGTAGGGATTTGTTTGGCTGACTAACGTTGAACCTAGGTTAGGGCCCATAAAGCCAACTAATGGTTCCGTCTCCGGGACCTAGAATTTTCATGAGAGATGTGCGATGTCGTATCACTGGAATTCAACTAAGAAAGAGATAGAAGACTAGTTGGATAGAAATATCCACGAATTCACGACATAGGAGAATTTAATCCTGTAGCTAATAAAGGAACATTGGCTAGATAGATAACTGTATAAACAAATTGAGGAGATCCTTTTCTGTTCTTTTCCAGTTGAGTTATACGAGTGGATCACAAATCTAGAGGATAGCCAAGGAAGGTCGAGGCTTGACGGTCCTATTGTCTGGACCCCAAATATTTTACAAAGACTAGAAGTGTTTGGGGATAATATCATCTGCATTGTCGATCATTGGCTTGATTGTAACATAGGAGGATTTGTGACTGAATTCATGGTTGATACCTCTGTCAGTTACAGTGAGGCAAAGAAACCCTTTTTCAAAGGTTCGCGAGGTAAGTATTAAGAAAATGTTATTGTGTGAAAAATAGGTTATGCAGCTACCTTGATGTTCGGAGCTAAGCGAAGTGGAAATACTTACAAGAATGAAGGAAGAAAGGGTCCTAATTATAGCCCACTGATTTCACCTCCTTTGAGTGACGAAGAGGGAGTAACATAGGCTTCTCCGTGAAGTGCAGTTCAATTGATAAAACAAGGGTTCCTTTGACTACCACCTCCACCTTCACCACCATCACCTGTGAATTTCCCCACACCACCACCACCTCCATCACAGTTCAACATGGTGAATTCAGTAAAGCTACCTTTGTTTAAGGGCTTGGGAAATGATGACCCGGACCAGTTTGTTAAAGTTGTATGGGAAGCTCAGGGCATCACAAATGATCACATGAAGAAGGCAACATTGGTTAGTTCTTTACAGGATCACACGCTAACTTAGTACATTAAGTACTCTAATGATAAACCAAATGCTGGGTTGGTAGAGATCTAGACCACATTGTATAAAGAGCTCAGTAGGCCTAAATCCGAGGTGCAATCGATTGTGGGGTTCGAGGAAATCATGATGAAACCAAGTGAGACACCTTTGGAATTGGATTAGAAATTGAAGTGTAAAATCCACGAAGCTAATTTGAACTTAACAAATGGACAGCACTGCGAGTGGTTGGTGGCTTCATTCCTGCCTCACCTAAGGGTTGCACTATCACAACAGAAGAATATGACTCTAGAAGAGGCCTTGGAGATTGCAATAATACTGCACAAAACATCGATGCAAGATATGAATCTAGGGGTTCAGCAAATCCATGCACAGTTGCAAAATATTTGCCTCGAAATGCAAAGTTTGAAGCAGGACAGAATAGTTCCACTAGAGGCATCCAAAAAGATATGGTGCCTAAAATGTAAAGGTTAGGGGCATGACAAAAACCATTGCCTAGTATTTGCGAACTATATTGCAGGAGGAGGACCAATGCCTTTGAGACTGGAAGCCCAAGAAGGACTGAACCTGAGGCCTATGTTGTGGTGCGCTATATGTCAGGTAGTAGGGAAACATGCAACTAATAATTGTCACTTGCTGCAGAAGTTTGTAGAAACATCGCAACAACTGTGTTGCAACTTTTGTAGGTCAGTAGGGCATGACGAGCGCACCTGCGGAAGTTATGAATTGATGATGGATAAAACACCTACCTGTAGTGTTCAAGAAGAAATGCGACCTCCTGACTAGAGCACTAGGATGGCGTAAACAAGCTTTTAGGGGCATGGACAAGGCCGAGGCGTAGGAGGACTTGGCAGAGGTTGGGGACAGCTGATCTGTTACAATTGTGGAGGACCAAGACACTATGCCTGTGAATGCACTAACCCAATGCATCTATCGTCTAAATATTGTACTTAGATTGATCATGAGATGGAGAACTACCCTATGTTGATAGCGAGGATATGTGACAAATGGGTGCTACCATCGTAGTTGACTCAGAACCTGTAAATGATGAGGGTTGAGCCTCACGAAGAGGATCTGAATGTGAATATAGTGCTCCGAAGTGGAATTGCAATGGGTGATGATAAGCAGAAACAACCTAAAGATAGTGCATGGGTTCGCAAAGCTTCGGCGAAGGAGGCTGAATTTTATTTGGAGCATGCACGCGAAACATTCATGGAAGCAAAGAAGAGCTCCGATGAGGCCTCTACCTCAGGGAGCCAGGATACGCCTATTTAGGAAATGTACCCATCTATGCTTACGACCTTTCTACAGACCTACATGAAGCTGTTGTGTAATGGCAAGGCTGTGAAGGGGTTACAAGAACTTAAAAATAGATGCACCGGAAACACTCCAGGTGAACCATGCATGGTACAGAATATTGGTAGGAATAAGGCAAGGACAAGGTGTGAGATGAGACTCATTGCATAGATATGATATAATGAAATGGATCAGGTTATTCTTGATTTGGGGTCAGAAACAAACATTTTTCCAATGTAGACTTGGGAGAGGATGGGGAGATCCATGCTATAGTGGTCATCAATTTGGTTAAGGATGGAAAATCAGCAGAATATCATCCCCATGGGACAGTTTGCAGGGAGTAACTGTGGATATTAAGGGTGCAAACACATTGGCTGATTTTGAAGTAATAGAAATTGTGGATTACAGCAACTCCTACCCTATGCTCCTTGGTATTGATTGGGATACTGAAATGAATGGGGTAAACAACCTAAAGAAGAGAAAGATGATATTTGAAAAGAAATCACTTCACGTAATAGTACTCCTACATCCTGCTGAAGGATCGTGCTATACTAAACTAGTCCGCGATTACGAAAGCGATGACAATTTGGACTGCATATATAAAATAACAGTGCAAGACCAAGATTTGGCGAATCTGACAGCGGATGGATGAATTACATGGGACCACAGGAGTTCCTGCACCTCAGACTCAGATAAAGAATTAGAGCGCTTATAGAATGGGCTACGTGACGTAACTACAATGAGATGTAACATGATGACCTGGTCATTGTGCTGTGTGTCATCAGAGATACGAAATCTACCCACTTATGATGGCTTGAATGATGTGGATGTGTTTTTGGACGCATTTGAGAGGGAAGTACCAGAGAAGCAGTGCTTCCAAGATTTGGACTAGGCACTACGTGATATGCCTGTAAGATGGTGGGGTACGCACAAGGGTAGTTTTGACGACTGGCACAAGTGTAGGAGGATGATGAGAACAAACTTTGTGAAGCCAAAAGTACGAGTGATAAATAAGTATGATGGGAAGGATGATCCATGTGCACACTTGGCCAAATGGGCTAAGGCCTATTAAGTGAAGCCCCAACCTGAATGGGTGCACTTGTTTTGTCACACCTTGGATGTCATCTCGATGAATTGGTACTTGGAGATAGAGCTCTATTATGGCACAGGTGAATGGGATATTCTACGCGAAGGGTTCATAGTGACGTTTAGCTTCAAAAATGGGTTTGACAGTATTGACGAAGCGCTACAAGAAGTTAAAGCATCAACCTTTAGGATATTGTAGGATCCTTTAGATTTGATTCAACCCGATTGAACTACTCAGCTAAACCATGCACTGTAGTTTTATAACATGGCTATTGAAGAAGAAGACGAGGACGCACGAAAGATTAATATCCCTGAAACTGAGGGTGATCGTGAGGTCGAGGGACTGTAGATCGAGAATCTTGATGTTACCATGTTGCCGAAAACTAAACAGGCAAATGTTGGCATGGAGGCGAAGCCCAAATTCACGAAGATTGGAGATTACCGGGATGGTGCAATGGTAGATAAGGTAACCAAATTGTTTCGCAAATACCAGGATTTGTTCCCTACCAAGTTTACAGAGTTAAAGGGGATAATAAGGGACCTGGGCATTATGAAGATCAAGTTAAAACCAGATGTGAAGCTAGTTAAGAATAGACCTTACCATCTCTATCCAAAGTATAAGGAGAAGGTCCACCTGGAGTTAGATAAGATTCTCAGGGTAGGCATCATTGAGCCCTTACAACAATTTCATTGGGTGAGTCCCACGGTGGTACAAGAAAAAAAGGAGAAGCATGAAATAAGGATATGCGTAGATCTCAGGAAGTTGAATGATGCTTGCGTGCATGATCCTTTCCCAACTTCATTCACTAGTGAGGTATTGGATAGTGTAGGTGGCTAGGAAGCTTACTCCTTCACTTATGGGTTTTATGGGTACCCTAAAATCAAAATCGCACTTTAATATAGAAGCAAGACGACCTTCACGACTAAATGGGGATGTTTTTAGTACACTGTAATGCCGTTCGGATTAAAGAATGCATCTACGATATTTTCACGCGTAGCCATTGCTACATTCAAAGACTTCATTCATAAGTTTCTGGAGGTGTACTTTGATGACTAGACTATGTTTGGGTTGGTAAAACTCCATGTGGCTAGTTTGCACTTAATGTTAGATACTTTTTGAAGGTACCAAATTGTGCTCAATCTGAAGAAATGTTTGTTCTATGTTCCTTTTGGGACTTTCCTGGGTCATGTGGTTTATAGATAGGGATTGATGGTAGATACCATGAATATCACAGTGATAATTAACTTTAAGGCCCTGAGGAGTGTGAAATAGCTACGCGCAACCTTAGAAGATACTCAGTACTACAGAAAGTTTATCCAAGGCTATGCCCAGATCACCGTGCCTATGGAGAAGATGTTGAAAAAGGATTTAACATTCTGCTAGAATGATGACTGCTAGAAAATCTTAGATGTGTTGAAAGGAAAAATGGCCACCGTGCTAATTTTACTCTGTTCAGATTGGAAGAAGGAGTTCCATGTACATGTAGACGTGTCATGTATAACACTAGGAGTAGTACTCGCATAGGTCGGTGGAGGAGAATTGGACCATCCTATAGCGTTTGGAAGAAGGAGGTTATCCAAGGCTGAGAAGAACTATTCCACCACCAAGCATGAAGGACTAGCCATGGTATACACGTTCCAGAAGTTTAGACACTACTTGTTGGGTGGACATTTTAAGATGTATGTAGATAATTTTGCGTTAAAATACCTTGTCAATAAGCCTGTATTGGGGTGGGGCAGAATCTGTGGGTGGCTTTTATTATTCCAGGAGTATGATTTTGAAGTTATTGTGAAGCTTGGATGACTGAACGCAGGTCTAGAACATCTTTCATGCATTGAAATGGGGGAAGAACCCACTAATTTGGAGGAGGGATTGCCTGACGCACCGCTCTTTGCAGTGTGCATCACAGATGGTCACATTGAAGACGTCATACACTTCTGAATGACAAGAACTACCCTAGAAGACTACACATCCAACAGAAAGAAGAGTTAGTAGTGCACGTGTTAGACTTTTGTGCCATTGCTGGAAATCTGTAGAAAATGAGGTCTGATGAAGTATTACAATGATATGTACCAAAGTTTGAAAGGAGCAGTATCCTCACAGATAATCATGGGGGCACCCTAGGAGGGCATTACGTAGGAAGGATGACCACACAGAAGATTCTTTGCATAGGATTGTGGTGGCCAACCCTCCATCAGGATTCAAAAGCTTACTACAAGGCATGCAACGTGTGTCAAAGGACTAGCAGGCCATTGCAGAGAGATGAGCTACCCCTGAACTCATAGATGACAATACAACCTTTCGAGAAATGGGAAATAGATTTTGTGGGACCCATTCAGCCCCAAGGAAAGAAGACGTGAGTGTGGTACATTATCACCGTGACTAAGTATTTTACTCGATAAGAAAAGGCACAACCTGTGAAGGACTGCACAAGCGCGACCACTGCGAAGTTTCTCTTTGAGTATGTATTGAGGTGATTTGGGTGTCCAAAGGTTTTGATGAGTGATCGGGGTATGCACTTTATGAATGAAATGATCATTTCACTAATGGAGGAATTTAAGGTGTATCACCAGAAAACCATGCCTTATCACCCACAGGCTAATGGGATGGTGGAAGCATTCAATAAGGTACTAGAGAACGCACTGACCAAGGTTTAAAATGCTCAACAAAGTGATTAGGACCTATGCATACCCACAGTACTATGGGCCTATCGAATGACATGCAAAAATTTGACTGGGAAGAAACCATTTAGGCTTGTATATGGTATTGAAGCAGTGATGCCCATGGAATACATTGTGCCTAGTTTGAACATAGCGGAACTGAAGGGTGTCACAAATCATGGAGCCCTAGAAGAGAGGCTCACATAACTTGCTGAGTTTGAGGAAGAAATATTTCTGGCTAGATTTCACCAATAGGTCAAAAAGTAGCGCAAGAAATCATGGTATGATTGGCACATTAAACTACATGCTTTTAAGGTAAATGATATGTTTTTTCGATATGACAGCAAGTTTGATAAATTTCCAGGGAAATTTAGAATGTACTAGATAGGGTCCTATGTCATTAAGGAGATTACCGACAGTAGAGTAGTTGAGTTGGTTAAATTGAACGGAGATCCCTTCCAAGGCAAGGTGAGTGGCAGTCGATTGAAGCCATACACTAGTGATTTGGCTAGGTGACCATATAAAGGTAGCATATTCTTAGCACTCTAGGCAACTGAAAGGAGGCGCAGGACTATAAACTACACTACCTAGGTTAGGGAACTGTGGGAGTGGAGGATTGTGTGGAACGAGGCAATGTCACGGGGTTTGCAACAACTCGAAGAGAGTAGCGTTATCTAGGGAAAAATCATGTAGGTCAGTCGGAACATGACCATTAAAGTCATTGATTTGACGATGAGAATGTGGCCAAATGAAGTAGGCGGCTAGCATTTAAGACAAAATTTATCGATAAGATCCTTGGAAATTTGCCACCAATCTGGCATAATGAACCGAATGTGGGGGGAACGGTCATATTTGAATTCAATATTGCCTATAAATTACAGCTGGAGGTCCAATGAAAAAAAATTGGCATTTTTAACATTGAGTTGGTGAGCTCTTAGACATGCATGTTCTATGCATTCTTCGAAGAATTTCTTGACTACCTAGTGTTTGATCGATGTCCAAAGTCGAACCGCAATTTCATCATGATTTTATCCCAGGATCTAAAGCTATTGACACCAAAGCAATGATAGTTGAGGGGGCTATGCCAGAGGTTGTTACGGAGGTAGAAGGCTACTCCAGAGGTTGTAGATATACTAGCTGAAGTCCCCAAGTCACCACGGATGCCTAAACCGAAGCCTAACCTGACTAAAGAGAGTGTGAAGGATAAGAAGGGAAAGCAGGTTGTGATACCGGTGCGTGCGTCACCTAGAAGAAACCCATAGAAGGACACACCCACTGCACAGGAAAAGGGAAAAACCATTAACTTGGAGCTGGAGGAGGAAGAAATTGAGGACATCTCGATGGATGATGAGGATTTGGGAGTGGAAGTGGAGGACGTTGAAAAAGAGGGTTCTGACCCTATCACTAAGTTTCCTGAATATGCCCCTCTACGCAAAGTCAAGACCAAGGTGCCGAAGGACATTGATGAAAGCAAGGTTGCTCTGCACATACCTCTGCTATCAGATGATATTGTCTTTCAAGGACCACACTTGGGGTGGGCTCTGTTGTTGAAACTAGAAGATTGGGACTTACCTGGCACTAAAATTTTCCCACACTTGGTGATCGAACAACTAATGCACCACGTTGTTCACACAACCACCGGGATGACAACAATGGAACCACATAAGTGGCTCAGGGGTGTAGACAAGGCAAGTCTTCTCAACCTACTATGGGTGCCACATTATAATTGCACACCCATTATAGTATTGGTCATCAAGAAGTTGCTATGCTTGGTGCACGATAGGTGTCTATGGATGGAGGAGCCGATACCCATCACTGACAGGTTGATCCATAGGATCATGTGGCTACCCTATATAGGGGAAAATTTGACCATGATGTTTGGAAGAAAAGGTGGTGAGCAGGCCCTAGTGGAGGCCATGAAGGAGAAATTCAAGCTCATAAAGAAGCACAAGGCTACGCCATCTTGAGTATTTGCGACCCTGCGATCAAGGTGGCCATGCAAATCTTGGCAAGAAAAGTTATGCAGAAGTGTTGTGCAGATGAAGTGTCAGCACCAATCATTGTTCTAGCAACCCAATGTGCTGATGGAGTCCAGTTTAATTGGGCACGCTATCTCTGCGGTGAGTTCCTTGAGAATTGTTGTGAGGCACAAGAGTTGAGAAATACCTTCCATTGTGCGTGGCTCTTGCTATCCATTGTGTTGCTAGCCTGGAAATTGTCAGAAGACAATCAATTCGCCTTGGTCGCACCAAACCTGCAAGAAGAAATGAAGTACACTTTGTTGTGGGCGACCAAGGATTCTCAACACATCAAGGATAGGAATATCTTCTGGATCTTGATGGAAATGAATATACGCATGGCTATCAATTGCAAATTGAGATTATCACCTACTGTGTTTGCCAAACTATAGGAGTATGTGGAGTTCAAGGAATACTTTCAGCATGTCGTGATCAGGGCATAGAAAGACCTTGAGTATAAGTGGCATGACTTTCCTTACCTAGCAACAGACGACGTGATTGATGTAGTTCTCGATCGTTGGCTGATAGAGTAGCACACTGCCTCAGACTCGGTGGTGGGGTTGAGCAAGTCTGCCGCGTAGTGAAAAAAGGAGAAGGCCAAGCTCAAGATGGCACAATTGGCCGAGAATAGGAAGAATGAGGTTGTTGACAAGGCCAAGGAAGAGCATGATGTCGCCCAGTAGGTGTAAAAGCAGATATGCAGAGCAGAGCACGGTTCTGACAAAGGTACGAGGTTGCATTCACCCTGAAACAGAGGAAGAAATGTATGAGCAAACAGAGAAGCATGGAGCAGACCCACAGACAGTGTCGTACCACATCAAACATCCAAGAGAACAAGAAAAATTGGGGTCACAGAAGAAATCCAAGGCCAGTAAAACGTTGCTAGAACCAATCACCGTAATAGAGGGAGAGTTGAATGGTATTAGAGACACGGTGTGGGATGTCACTACAGAGGTACTACAACAATTCGAAAAATGACAACAATTTGGAGCAATCCAGATGGGTCTTCATGAGCTATAGATCCACAGAGCACAAGCTCATGCAGTGTCCACCAACCTTGCCATCGGTACTTCAGAAGCCACCAAGATGCTGCGTGCGAAGGACTCTCAAGTGATAGTGCTGCTGAATGGAGCAGTGACCACATAAAACGAAGCTGACAGGCCTGCTATTAGCACCCTCAAGGGAGTGGGGTTGAACTTGGTAGTGCTTCCTAGTGAGGCACTCCACCTACTACAATATGGGTTGATCGAGAGCTGAGGGCCTGCAAACAACACACTGTGCAGGTGATGAGTGAACAACAGATCAACAACATGTAGCTAGCCCTATAGCGAGACTCTTCTAGCGCCACCGTGACTGATATAACTAACCGGAACAAGTGCATTGTTCAAGTCATGGAAGAAGCATGCCGAATCATGCTAGAGTTGGCCATTCACAAGGGAGAACCGGTGGAGATGCACATTCACAAGCTTTCTACAAGGGTGCACAACGCTCGCACAGAGTTGGCTAAGGTCCAACTAGAGCTAGACCTATAGAGTTTAGATTTGAAGTTGAAGGCCCAGCCTTCAACTCTGCTGAATGTAAAGGATTAGTTCTCAGCCATTGTCACAGAGGCCATCCGGTGGTAGATAGTCCAGTAGCAGATTGCACATAGCTATCTGAATAGTTGTTTGAGGTCCTAACGAGTCTACAAGAGGATCCTAATGTATAACGACTAGAGACAGAGGTGCAAGAACTACAACATCACTACGAAAAAGTAAAAGGTACAGCATACACTATCTCTCTCACACAGAGACTGGCAAAGCTGCATGAGGCCAAAACATTGAAGGAACACGTAGATGCAACACAACACAAAGAGGCAGTGTTGAAGGCACGCTGGAAGCCCTACTTGGACGTAGTTTATTCATTCATGGCCTCCATTGAAGGCAAGCTTGGTAGTCTACAAGTGGGTCAGCAGAAGCTTCAGGCTAACAGTTTAGGACCAGTGACAAAGGAGTTGGTTGAAGAAGTGAAGTAGGCGGTCGTGTAGTGCACCGCCAGCTTTAGGCTAATAGTTTAGGACTAGTGACAAAGGGGTTGGTTGAAGAAGTGAAGTAGGCAGCTGCGCAGTGCACTGTTGAGGTTACCATCATACAGGTTGAGGTGGAAGGTCTTCATGCCAAGATCTCTGAACCCACAAAGTGACTTGAGGGAGAGTCACCATGTTTGTGTTCGGGGACTATTGGGAACGAGTTCCCTCAAGTGCTGTTTTGGGGCTAAAATCCCATATTTTGGGACAATTTTGTAATAAAATTGTAAAGTATCCACATTTTGTGGCGGCAAAGCACAAAGGTGTCAAGATTCATAAATGGTTGTCCACCCTTATTTTGTAAACTATCAAGTCGGCTGTAAAGATCTACCCATGGTCTGTGGACCATGGCATTGTATAAAAAAGAGCTAAGTAATTAAGCTCTAGGAAGTCAAGGAGAAGAAAGAAGCATTGGAGTTTTGGTAGAGAAGTCTAAGTGTTTCAAGTCTTAGCGTAGGTAGAGGATCTGTAGCTAAGTGCACAAAGGCCTAGGGAGGAAATTTGCAATTGAGTGCACAGACCCCTATAGCTACGTGTAAAGGGTAGATAATGTCTGTAATAAACTAGAAGATATCAATAAAGAGAAGTATGTTGCAATTACTATGTATTTAGTCCCTGTTAATGCACCTGATTATATTACATTTTCGGTTTACTCTACAATGTTTATTTGATGCACGAATGTATGTGATTGTATCGGTTAATTGAACGCAAGTAAGGATATCAGTTTACGCGATGCTAACTATGATTGATTAGTAAGATAAGTAAAACACTTGAAATAACCTGGGAACCTATACACTACATTGTCATAGCTGCACGAAAGTACATGGACCATGGGTTAGGGCTGCGTAAAGGTTAATCGTACATGTTTTTGGAGGTATTGAAGGGAGGAATTAAGGTTAGACTAACAGAGCCCTAAGGCTTAGTGACTTGTGCAAAATTAGGGGTAGAGGGTATACACCAACATCATGACCATCTCAGGGTGCAGAAATTTGGTCACAACATCCCCCCATACTGTTTTGGGTGAGACTTCAGCCTGGGCTCTGCGAGCTGATGCCAAAAGGGCTAGTAGTGTATGGATTTGTTTGGATGACTAACGCTCAATGAAGAGGCTTCTCCACACTGTACATCCATATGAAGGTGCGAAAAGGTGAGGCATACCAATCCAATATGTCGACCAGTGCCTCCATTTCTGTATTCAACATGCAAGGTGAATCCTGCTCAAATATCATCTTATACATTTGGGTGACAAAATGGTCTCACAACTGTGTGATGACTTGGTGAAAGTTGCATTCAGAAAATAGTATGAAATAAGTGTTTACAGAGGTTTCCGCTGATGCCCATGCCCACTTCAAGCCTAGAAACTACTGACGGGTACATATTGCATGTAGGATGTATGCAGACATGTATATTTCTGCTTTCTAACCTTTCGGTGGCTACCAAGATTCCGTTACCTATTCTTGTAGCCTGTGAGCCAACATTATGGACCAGTTGCATGCTTTGCCTTCACTGGCCAGTTGGTCGAACATGATCACCTAACTTTTTGGGAAGGTATCCATAGTCTCTTGGCCATACGAGCAACATGAAAAGATGACCATGTATTGATATACCTTTCATAGTATCTTCATCTTGTAAATATGGTTGGGTGTCATCGTGAACTTGGCTAGCTCCTTTACCCAGTTCTTCAAGATATCCATTTAGTTTGCATTACTGCTAGGTATGCTGAAGGGTGTCTCCATGATGATCACTAGCTTCAAGAAGTGGTACATATCCTGATAGTCTTATGCCTCGAAGGTAGCAATCTTTGTCCCACTAAAACTGCTTAACACCATTGTCTTAGGATCAGTGTGCAAGACTATATAATGTATCATGTCTGCCCATGGAAATGCGAGATACCTCCATGCAATCCGGTACAAGCCAAACTTATGAATGTTCACATAGAATTTGTAGTCTTCAAGTTATTCCTCAAATGTGCTTGAGAATGAATGATTGATCTCCATCCATTTCAGCTTGATGTCTTTGTCTACGATCAACTTGGTGTCTTTTTAAATCAATAAATGCATAGATACTTTCTCAAATTTATCTCCAGTTGCACTTCCATTGGTGTCCTTTGACCCTGCTCTCTTGGAGGCCACTGATCTTGAACTGCTAACAGACAGATGAACACCTACTATATCTAGAGACATGGTGACAACCATGGTAAAAAATATGTTAGTTAAAAATAAAGAAAAATTTGAGGACTAACATGCAACATACTCAGGAGACTGATGGCAATGATTACACAATTTTCACTCGAAAGCTAGGGAACTGACTTTCAGAACTACACAATAGGCAATTTGGACTATTGGGAGGTTGGATGAATACTCAAATTGCATAATGCGCAATCCAAACTGACCTGTTGGGTATTGAGATTGTGCAATGCACAATTTCAGTCAGCAAGGCATGGAGGCCCAAGCATTGCATTGCGCAATTTTGTCAGCTAGCACACATTGCCTCTCACAATTGTGAAAATCAAGTCTAGAGGACACTGTTTGGCTATATTTCAACATTTTCTAGGAGGAAGGCAGAGCCTTCCCTCTCAAAAATGCGCAATGTCATTCAAGCAAGGCATAGTCTAGGCCAAGGTTGTCGAGACCCGCTGACGAGTGACTCAAAATATATGAATATCTAAATGCATGGAAAAACTGAGTGTAAGAAAGAGTGAATGATCATGCATGCAAACATCGAATGGAAGATTCAGAAAATGGGAAAACATGCATGTGTGTGAAACAAGTCGCCGAATTGGCCACCATCCATGAAAAACAGTGTCATGCATCCGATAGTAGTGAGATGTAAATGAAAAATGAAATGGTGCTTGGACAAGCTAACATGCATGAAAATGATAGCAAGGATTCACAAAAATCAAGCAGACAACACTCACACAAGCCAAACCACAAAAAGCAATAAGAATGTTGCAAAAGACAAGTAAGGCAGACTTACCCAAAATAACAATGTTGGATGTGCTAAATACTCCTGGATGTGTTGTAGGATGTTAGAGCTCCGAGATCTATGTGAAGAATGAGCTCTGAAGTGTCAAATAAATAATTTTGAGGCTTATGATCTGCATGCCACAAATCTAGGAAAAAGTGACACTTGGAGGAAAGCTTCTAAAACGATCTTTGCATGTAACCTCCAACTGCTAAAAATAGATCCCTAAAATCTAGGGATTCTTTTTACATGTTTATTTTTTATATTTCAAGGAAAAAAGTAGCCCATGCATGCAAATCAAGTTTGCTCAGTCCTAGGCGGAACCAGTCAATCTGAAGGCACATGCAATAGCTTGCAAGACTGAGAAAGGTTTTTGCGCAATTTATGAGAGGAGTTGGGCTGGCTTTCCTAGAGGGATTGCACAATTTTTGGGGTTATAAGGTGACTTCTAGCCATAATTTCACAATTTATGGGTTGAGTTGTAGTGTTCATCTACATTGCACAATATTCTCAAGGAAGCCTATCTAATTGCATTGCACAATGGTTGGTAGGGAGGCTCCAAAACAAAGCTGAGGAAAAATTTAGGAGGGTGGTTGTAGCCACTACAACACTTGGAAAAACACTGGTAGAATTCCAGCTCTATGAAAGGCCTTTGTTCATGAAAAGCAAGTCTAACACCTCTAGAAGTATTATTCAGTTATTTGTTTGTCTTAGTTTCCACAGTTGCTTGATTGTAAGATGTAGCATCTACCAACAACTTGGTCAGTCAACACACATTCCAATACAAGACAAAATATTTGTTTCGATTGGGTATGAGGGGTATATGGGTGCACAAGCTTTATGGTCTTTAAAGTTTTAGTTTCATCTCTGGTGTTGCTCCACGACCAATAAGCCTGGACATTACCCGGACGGAGTCACGTAGGAACACAAACATTGCTCTGTTGCTAGTAATCTTGGTCAGTAACCCATCGGATTTATTTTCATCACCTCTCTATGTAGGAATCCTTTCTCTTCTTTCGCCTTATTCATTTTTTTTATTTTTTTGAAAATTTTCACATTTTCATTATTTCATCTTCATTTTCATAACTGTGCATAACACTTATTCATTTGGAGGTGGAAGAGGGATCCCGACTTATTGAGAGAAAAAGAGGTTTTTCCTTTAGAGAAGTAGTTTATATATACCTCTAACGTGCCTTTTAAGGTTTTCCCCCTCACCTTACTCTACTTGGTTGAGCTGACAAGGATTAACCCAAAAACAACCGACTAGAGTAGGTGATACTAGTTAGCATGCAAGAGTTGTGTTTTCACCAAGGTTCACTTCAAATAGTATGTATTTTCCATTGATGTATCATGGACTAAAGACAACAAGTTCTTCATGCATAGGTAAGATGACAGATGGCCAATTATTGATAACTACACAAGTCCTCTTATACTTTACCTAGCTTATTTAAGGAGTCATAAACGGTTGCATGTTAAACTAACCTACGAACATAAACAAGAAAACAATAAACAAAACAATAAAATGCATAAGAAAACCAAGTAAGAAAACAAGTAGGAAAGAAAACAAACATGCAAAGTACGAAGCAAACATGCATGCAAGAAGACAAACCAAAAGCAAACACTACTCCTACTCCTAAGCTAACGGTGCATGGGTCTACCCACGTGAAGTGATACTTCAAATGCAGCCACCCACACATTGGTCGACCCATGTTGGTGAAGGCGTGGTTCATCAACAACAGAGTTGTGCAAACCAACAAACATGAAAGATATAACAATGAAGACAAACACACTCCAAGTTTAAGTGCATCCATAGAACATAAGTGAGTGAAAGTGCACGACATGCAATACATGGACCTATCATGGTGCCATGTGACACTACATGTAGATGCTAAGCATACACATACTCTTGAATGTGACATGAAAGAAAACAAAATAAAAAAAATAAAACTTTCATTGTGCACGTGTGCTTTCTATGCAAAATTCCTCAAATGAATGACCAATGGGATCATGTAGTTCGAATGGAGGGAGAACAATCTATGTGTGAGATTGATCTTCAATGCATACAAATGAGTGACAAGGAGCCTTGGGTGTTTCATAAATTTCCTGATCGGAAATGAAACCAAGCTCAGGACAAGGAGGACCTAACATAACCATCAGCTTGGTCTGAAGTTCCTTAACAGTCTGTGGGGTTTCGACTTTGTTGACAGATAGATAATCATAAACAGGTGGATTTGAGAAATCAACAGTGATATAATCATCATCATGATTTAATATGGGGGTAAATAGAACACAACAGGTACGATAAGGAAAATAAATGATTTCATCGACATCCTCATGATTTGATGAATCAAACAGAGGGGTAGATGAGAAGTGAAGAAACTCATCCTCTGTGTTTCTAGAAAATTTAGATGAAAAATCAAGTGGATTTTCAAAGAATGATTGGTCATCTCCACTTTTCTATGATGGACTGACATCCAGTGTGTTCTACAAATGATCAACAATGGGTGCATCCGTAGATGGAGGTACACATGTGAAATCAGGGATGGCAGAATCATCGAAGATGTAAGGGAAAAATGGAGGAGGCATGAATAGAAGGGAATCATCCTCCACCTCAGGTTGATGCTTAGATTCCGAGTCATACTCTTCATGAATGACAAAGTAGGTTGCTTGTGCAACATCAAATCTATCGATAGCTTGATCCTTGTTCACAACAAGTGTAGAGTTCGGAATGGAAGAACACAAGACAGTGCAATCTAGAGGATTAGCAGAACATGAAGATCAAGGTTGAGGTGAGACGTGCATGAGACAATCCATAGGCTTCGCAACCTAGAATATGCGAAAATTGAGAGAAGTGATGTTGGGAGGATGTGGCAGTTGAACGGATGTGTGTGCTTGTTCTCCCACATCACTCTACGATGGTGGAGTTGTTTGACTAGGGGACAAAGGACAGACACTTTTGATAGTGACTGTGTCCATATGTGATTGCGTAGCTCCATCAGCAAAGTATGCTGAGCAAGGCTTGATATTGAACTTCTTTTTAGGATTGACAAATTTGGTAAGACAATATTGAAATTTTTCCATGAGATACTAGAATTTCATATGAATGTTCGGAGCTTGAAACTACAACACACGGAAGTGGTCCCAAAAATCCATAGGTGATTCATGCGGGGCACTTCCATTGTTGTGACAATTTTTTGTCAAGAGGTTCTTGATAAAAATGATGGAAAGTAGATGCAATGAGATCAAATAACTGCTCAAGTTAGTGCACGTTGTCGGGTGTCAGACTCCAGCACCACCATTGTGGGGATTCACGAAGTGTGTATGCAAGTAGCAAGCTAGCCTCTTCGTCAGAGAATTCATCTGGATTATTAAGAATTGCAAAGAAGTCTTGTAAGTAGGTAGGCCAGGCTACTTCACCTTCACTATCATACATGAATTTGGACAAGAGATCAGAAAACTCCCATGTGATGTCAAGAGGTTCGGCATGCAAAAAAC
Organism: Pinus taeda; assembly: GCA_000404065.3. Classification (NCBI taxonomy): domain Eukaryota; kingdom Viridiplantae; phylum Streptophyta; class Pinopsida; order Pinales; family Pinaceae; genus Pinus; species Pinus taeda. Next base: position 30,391 of record APFE031563960.1, read on the forward strand.
ATCGTGGAGGGATGAGTGTGACAGTATCCATGATAGATGTGTGAAGATTCAAAATAGGATGAGAGTACATAGCTTGTCATCTAGACCTCCTTCTACTGCCCAAAATGTTGACGGTGTTGGACCGACCAACATGTTAGGGTATTTACCTAATAAGAAATCCCAACTAGTCCTCATATCATTTGGTGTAGGAGTCCCAGAAGTGGGTCATATAGTATTTCCTTGATCACAGTTGTGCGTAGAGGTAAGTAATATGTCCCTATTGGTAGCAAGGGTGTGACATGCACAAAAAGCCAAGGAAGGTGCATGAATGGTTCTAACACACGGAAGGTGGAATGAGTGCGCCCCTTGGAAACTTGTGTAAACATGTAGCTTGGAAGGGAACACACAAGAAAAGATACATCACAAACTGGAAGGAAGGTGAACCAATAATCCAAATTGATGGTTAAACCAACAACACATTTCAGTAAGATTCATACATACATATACAGAAAGAGTCTATACATACATGCATAAGAAAAAATATACATATATCATTAGAGTAAACAAGTTAATTAAAATACAATAACAATAGATGCATGAAACATTTTGGCTCTATTATATTAAGAAGTGAAAGTTCCAATCATATAATATAACCATGACCAACCAATAGTCCCCATAACAAAACGTTATAGTCACTGCCGCCTACTCCTCCAAAGAGATATACTAGCTCTGCATTGTGGAGAAGCCAAGGCTCATTACAATGCTCTCCAAGCTATCTCTAAGGTACTCCTATTGGAAGCTTGGCTGACTAAAAGCCTATACAATGAGTTATGAGGTACTATAAATATCAAAGGGTGGGGTGACCCCTGACATTCCCATTTGTGACTATTCAACTGCCCTCATCACTCTTCAAGTATTCTATAACTATTACATTCAACTATCGACACTTGAACTTCCACTTTATAAGATTTTACATACAATCTACACATGTACCCATGTGAGACAAAATAGGCTTGAGAAAGCCATGCAAGACATCGCTATGACTCAAACAACTATGGGAAGACCAACTCTTCAACATCCTTAGGATGGTCAACAGTGGCGAATTGATGCCAAGCTTTGTAGTTTGCAATGGTGTCCATGTACTCTGTGGTGACATATTTCTAGAAATGAAATCTTGCCTCTGTGGCATTCAGTTATGTTGCTTTGTCTCCTCTATCCAACTTATTTGATAACATGTGCATCATTGTCTTGAGTGTGGCTAGACCAACGACATACTGATATATAGTGTTTGCACTGATTTCCAAGTCTGCGCTAGTGGCTATGCGCATCAACTCGTCAAAGTACGAGTCCAAGTCCCATCGGACTTGACTATTTGTCTTTGCCTCGATCAGTGTTACCATAGATGGGATCGCATGTACACACACAAAAACATCCATGCTTGTGAACGCCCGTGCATGGGAAGCCTATGAGCTAGTGGTGAGTTGCAAGGGAGTACCTCATAGTTTCGGGTTTGACTCCAGATGCAAGATTTCAACTTAACGCCATGGGATTCATAATCTTGGGCAAGTGTAATGGTGCTCCCTTGTATCTCATTGTCCATTTTTACATGTAGTCGACAACAATAGGTAAGTTTGACAAGATACGTGCTCTCCTAGCACAACGCTATTGCTAACCGTTGAGATGGACAAATGGCTTATGCACGGTACCAAATTTGGAATACAATGTTCACATGACTATCTCAAGGGATGATAGTTCATCAAATATCAACTTCTTCAACCCCACTCTCTTAGATGTTGTAACCATTTATCCTCTCTCCTTGGTCGTCTATAACTCCTTAGCTATTCGCTCATTCTCTGCTGTCAAGAAGCGAACACTCGAGCTGGTGGCTTTGGCATATTCTCTGGTGGCATCAGTCAATGTTGTTGGATGCTTGTGTACATCAGATACGATCCCTCCTTCCTCAAACTACACAGGATATGTGTGGACATCTAGAGTAGACACTCTACGCAATTGCACAACTCTATGTTGTGACTTGTCGAATGATATGTTGTGCATATCTTCTTTTGGAATGTCTCCAAGGATCTTAGTATCTCCTTGGTTACTATGGACTTGTTCTGCTTCGATATCTAAGGAAGACGGTGGGTTGACCTCTTAGTGGTAATGCATGAGGTCAATGTCTTCTTCTAAATTTGGCTGCTCCATCTGCATATCGATCTGCTCAAGTACTCATTCAATCTTTTGAGTGAAGTCCTTCTCCTACGACTACTCACCCTCTCTTATTTGTGCCACCTACCCATATGATTCTACTGCTTGTATGGGCACAGTTTCATCAATTTGTGCATGTTGTGTCCCTTGCTGTGTTTGTTCCTATTGCGCTTCTTTCTCCTATCTGCACAACTCTTGTTCTTTCTAGAGTTGCTCCTTCAACTCTTGCAACTCCTTCACTATTTCCTCCATCATCTATTTATCTCTTTGCATTTGAGCATTCCTTTTGTCACATTGTCGCCTCTTCACCTTTATCTCCAAAGCTTTTTTCTCCACAAGTGGGTCTGCTCTCAACTTGCATCTTTATTTTGCCTCTCCACTATCGACAATCCTTATCTTCGCTTTGTCGCGTGTAGGTATGTTTTCCTCTATTGTTGTTGTTGTTGGTGCTCTCCTAGATGTTACTTCACTAACCATTCCGTACTGATGTCAACTACATCATTAGGCTTGAAGAATATGTGATAATATCTCCATGGGTCCTCCTATGCCCAATCACATGCCCCGTGGATCCAAGGAAACTGCACTCTCGCATAGTGATCCTTCACAAATATATGGGGGTCGTACAGATTGAAGCTTTTGGTGCCGAAAGTAAATCTTTTAGCTCTTATGTTTCAGCATCTACATGTGGGGTATTCTGTATCTCGTACAACCCAATCTGCAATGGAAGAGTGGGCCAGGGTGCCTTCTTCTTCTGATGTAGTCTAGCTGATAGTCCTGTCGAGATATGGTACGACACTTCTTGCATGACAATTTTGTCCATGGAAAACTTTGGTAAAACATGCAACGGTTTCTCTGTGCTATAAATTTGTATGAAGGTGCCAAAAGGTGAGGCATACCAATCCGTTATGTCAATCAGTGCCTCCATTGTTGCCTTCGACATGCAAGGTGGATCCTACTCAAATATGATCTTGTATAGCAGGGTGACAAAATGGTCTCACAACTATGTGATGACTCCACGAAAGCTACATTCAGAAAATAGTTTAAAATAAGTGTTTATAGAGGTTTCTACTGATGTCCATGCCCACTTCAAGCCCGGGAATGGCTGATGGGCACAAATTGCATCCAAGATGTATATAGACATGTATCTTTCTACTTGCTGACCTTTGGGTATTTGTCAAGCACTTGTTACTTGTTCCTTTAGCCTGTGAGCCAACATGTTAGACCAGTTGCATGCTTTGCCTTCACTGGTAAGTTGTTCCAACCTGATCACCCTACTCTACGGGAAGGTATTCATGCTCTCTTGGTCATACAAGTGGCATGTAGATATGACCAAGTATTGATATGCCTTCCGCAATATCTTCATCTTTTAAATATGGTTGGGTGTCATCCTAAACTTGGTTGGCTCCTTCGCCTAGTTCTACAAGATATCCCTACAGTTTGCATTACTGCTGCGTATGCTAAAGGGTTTCTCCATGGTGATCACTAGCTTCAGCAAGTCATACATCTGCTGATAGTCCTGTGCCCTGAAGGTAGCGATCTTTGTCCCGCTAAAACTACTTAACACCATCGTCTCAGGACTAGTGTGCGAGATGATACAATGTATCATGTTTGTGCATGGAAATGTGGGATACCTGCATGCAATCTGGTACAGGTCAGACTTATGAATGTTCACATAGACTTTGTGGTCTTCAATTTCTTCCTCAAATGTGCCTAATAATGCATGATTGATATCCTTCCATTTCAGCTTGATGTATTTGTCTATGATCAACTTGGTGTCTTCATAAATCGACAAACTCATAGATGCTCTCTCAACTTCATCTGCACTTGTGCTTCTGTTAGTGTCCCTTGACCCTGCTCTCTTGGAGGCCATTGATCCTCAACTGCTAAGATACAGATGAACACCTGTTATATCTACAGACATGGTGACATGCATGGAAGTAAATGTGTTAGTTAAAAACAAAGAAAACTTTGAGGATTGACATGCAACATACTGAGAGACTGATGACAAGGATTTCATAACTTTCACTGGGAGGTTGGGGAACTAACTACCATAACTACAAAAAAGGCAGTCCTAACTATCGAGAGGTTGGTTGACTACTATAATTGCATAATGAGCAATCTAGACTGAGTTTCTAGGTACTGAGCTTGTGTAATGAGCAACTTCATTCAACAAGGCATGCAAGCCCAGGGACTACATTGTGCAATTTTTTGGGCCAGCAGACATAGCCTTTTAGAATTGCACAAAGCAATTCTGGAGGAAATTGTATGGCTAGATTTCCATATTTTCTGGGTGGAAGGAAAAGCCTTCCCTCTCAGAAATGGAAATGTTCTCTAGGAAAGGCAGAGTTCGGGCCAAGGTTTTCCAGACCGCTGATGGGTGACTAAAAAAATATGAAAATCTAAAAGCATGGTGAAACCAAGTGTAGGAAAGATTAAATGATCATGCATGCAAACAATGAATGGAAGATTCATAAAACAGGAAAATTTGCATGTGTATGAAATAAGTCGTTGAATCGGTCACCATCAATAGTTTCATGCATGCGAAAGTAGTGAGATGCAAACGAAAAATGAAATGGTGCTTGGAAAAGCTAACATGCATGCAAATGACAACAAGAATCCACATAAATCAAGCAAACAACACTCACAAGCCAAAACAAAAAAAGCGATAGAAATGCCGCAAAAGACAAGTAAAGTAGACTTACCTGGAAATAGTTGAGTTGGATGTGCTGAAGACTCCTAGATGTGTTGTGGGATGTTAGAGCTCCAAGATTGATGTGAATAATGAGCTTTGAAGTGTCAAATAAATAAGTTTGAGGCTTATGACAGGCATGACACAAATCTAGGAAAAAGTGACACTTGGAGGAAAACTTCTAAAAGAATCTTTGCATGTAACCTCTAGCTGCTTAAAATAGATCCCTAAAATCTAGGGATGCTTTTTGCATATTTCTTTTTTCTATTTTAGGAAATAAAGAAGCCCATGTATGAAAATCAAGTTTTTTGTTCCTGGGTGGAACCGGCCAACCTAAAGGCACATGCAACAGCTTGCAAGACTGAGAGAGGGTTTTGCACAACTTTTGGGAAGAGTTGGGTTGGTTATCCCAAAGGGATTGCACAATTTTTGGGGTTAGTAGGTGACTGCTACCTAAAATTGAGCAATTTCTGGGCTGAGCTGTAGTGTTGGGCCAGATTGCATAATTTTCTCAAAGAAGCTTATTTGATTGCATCAAGAAATTTCTGAGCCGAGCAGGTTCCCCAGTAGATTTGCATAATTTCTGGAGGGAAGGTTAGTTCCCCTCCAGAATTGCACAATTTTCTAAGGGAGTTTCTCAACCAACAACTAGATTAAGCCCAGAATGGCAGCCTTTGAAAGGAGTGAAGTAAACTAAAAGTGCACAGGCCGGCAAGCCACTGAAAAACCAATGAATCCTATGTACTTGATAGTGCAAGATATGCTGCTAGGATGGTTGGTAGGGAGGCTCCAAAATGAAGCTAAGGAAAAATTTTGGAGGGTCATTGTAGCCACTACAATAGTCCTATATTTGAGAAGTTTAGATACCCCAATGTCATAGTCCTCCGATATTTCGATTCATCGATATGCTGACCTCTGATATTTTAATCCCTGATGACACGATCCTCCGATATTCTGATGCACTGAAGAATGATGCCAGATCGCTGAAATGTTGATATGTCGATATCAGTCCTCTAATATTCCAATGCCGATGACTGGTGTCCAGATCATCGATATGCAGATTTATTGATATCTTGAACCTCGAATATGCCAATACGTCAATATGCTGACCATCGATATTTCGATCCCCGATGGCTGGTATCTAGATCGCCGAAATGCTGATGTGCCGAAATCCTGAACCTCCGATATTTCGATATTCCTTCCTTCCTAAGGCTTCACAACCTTGAACTTCAGAAGACCATATCTTTTGATCTAGGAATCCATTTATGAAATTCCGCATATCGTAGGAAAAACTCTTCTAGAGCACTTTGCATTGGATAGGGTCCAATGTAGGCTTTGATTCCTTTTGCTGCTTAAAATATGATTGAAAAGTCCTCTTATCATTAACTCTTTGGACATATGAACTCACAACCACCATGGTGATCATTTTAATGGCTTCTTCAATAAACCTACTACTGTGATGCTTCTCTACAAGAATCTTGCAACTACTATGGGATTCCATCCTAACCAAACAGTAGTCATCATTTTACAATGTTTCTAATAAGCCCACTACTGTGGTGATTCTCTACAGAGCACTATAGCAACCATGCGATTTGTCCTAGGCCATCACTGCCAACATCTATTACAACAAGTATCCATGCAAGTTTGGTTGACATTAATGCCAACATTCCTAACAATAGTTAGGAAATTCCAACTACCCAACACATCTCCCCTCATTGCCAACATCTGCTACTACAAGTATCTATGTGAGTTTAGTTGACATAAATGCCAACACTCCTAACAACAGTTAGGCAATGCCAACTTCCCAACACATCTCCCTAGCATGATTGTTTACATCAATGGAAAAACACTTGTAGATATCATCACTAACCCTCTAGCCATCTAGACAATGCCAATTGTCCATTTTATAAAGTAAGATGACCTAGGTAAATCATTGTCAATGAGAATTATTTTATGTCTTTTACATTTTATATTTATATATGTTTTAATTTTAATTTAAATTAAAACATATGAAACTACCATTTTTGTTTTGTTTTACATATTTTATTTTTCTTAACATTTAAAAAATGTTGACATACAATCTTACTTACATCTACACATCTCCGCTAATTTGGGTTGTAGAGTGTCGATACAATAACTAATTATGTATTATATAATATAATATTTCTAACCAACCTATATCCATCTTATATCTGGATCTACCAAGCGTCGAGAAGGATCACATCTCTTGATATGAAAAGGATTTGATCCCTCTAGAAGCTTTGTAGATCTAGAGTTAAGAATGATCTAGATTGGTTTAATCCCCCCTTTATATATGGTATATTGCACATGAATACCATGATTCAATACCATGAGTTCTCATAAAAATAGAGTTCAAAAGCCACCGGTAACTTGTCCAAGTCAAGTTTACCTTAACTACCCAAAAAAAATTAATAAAAACAAAAATAATAATGTAGAGCTTCTATTTTAACCTACAATTGTTTTTATTTATTTTTATTTTATTCATTGTGACCAAATTAAAAATTTATATAACATTACAACATCTCTACCATACTAACTAGATAACACCTTTTGATGTAATTAATAATATATAATTTAATATTAATTGTAACACATAAATTAATTAATTATAATAAATAAATAATATATTATTATCATTCATTAATTACAGTAATATAATTATTTTATTACAAGTAATAACTATATTATGTGTTATATAATAGGGCATATTATAACTATGTATTTATTATATAATATATGATGAAATTATATTATTAGGTAGATATACATAATATTTAATAATTAATCAATTATATTATATATAATAATAAATCATTATATTATATATTATTTCTTAAATAACTATAGCCATTTATATTAAGTATCATATAAATATTTAATAATTATCCAATTATACTATATATGATAAAAAATAAAAAAATATGTAATATATAAATATTTAAGAAATGTTAGCCACGCTTAATTTGTCGGCTATTGAATTAAGCTGAAGGTTTTTCTCTGCAATAAAATTATGTTATCTTCAGCGGTATATTGATTTCCCATTTGTATATATATATATATATATATATATATATATATATTATATATAAACGAAACTATGAAGATTGACTCAGAATTTGTTTGATATTAATCTTTCGAGATTTTTAACTCTCAAGGTTTAATAATTTGTGATGGTGTAATTAGGTGGACAATTCCAACTAGATGACTTCTACTCATGGGATTGTTACGAGATTGATAATAGTGACACAGATTATGTGATTTCCAATATTCATTTATCTAACAAAATAATAAATTAGGACCTTTTAAATGACCATAAGCTTGACTTTGATTGTAGACGTTTGACCTTAACCCTAGAATTTTCCATGCACAAAATCACCATGCAAGAGATTGTTGAGAATCAAAGGAACCTAGCTTTGGGGAAAATTGGTGCAAGCCTAGCGTGCAATACCCAAAATCTTTCACACTATGCTTATAAACATGCATCTCAGCATTTGCCCCAAATGCAAAAAAAAGATAAAACTGTTTAGCTTCATCAACAGTTGTAATCTAATTGGAAAAACCCCAAAACAACACCTAAACAACCACACTTCCTCATAACTCTGCCATGACATAAAACACACAAAACGTCCATATACGAGAATAGCAATCAGTTCCAAAAAGATTGGACTTAACATCTGAAGAAGCTTATCTACCCATTCAGTTGACAGGCCGCCTTCCAATTGACCTCGAGAAAACCCAATGGAAAAACTCCAGCGTCGAATGGCTTACTCTTTATTTCTCAAGAATCAAAATTACTCTCGTTCATTTTCAAGTTGGTCTGCTAAATATATTTCCTCACAGATCCTCAACATCTAAACAAAGAAATCCTTATAATTAAAACCATATCATTGTTATTGGACAATAAAATTGTAATTGTCGTAAATACGGAAACAGGGGACTCAGCCCTTCCAGGCCAACCATAGAAAGAAAACTATGAAGCAACTTTGACAATTTTAGAAATAATGTCAACAATAGAAAGAAAACTATGAAGCAACTTCGACAATTTTAGAAATAATGTCAACAGCAAAAGTCATAGCAGTTGGAGAAAAAGTGCTATTTCTCTTTGCTTTGGAATACTTATATTAATGTAAGATACAAAGTCGTGAGTTGAAAAATGGCCAATCATTCTCTGCCTAGAATGATTTTTGTGGATCCTTGTCATCAATAATCAACGACCTTGACAGAACAAAGTTTTTTCATAGAGTTCCACACCAAGCTGCCAAGCTCTAAGCCTCTACATCTCAGTGTCAATTATCAATCCCATGCTTTAACAAGATACATGGTTCGAAAACCATTTCAATTGTCATAATCCAATCCCATGAACTGCAAATATATTCAGAAATCGCAACCTGAAAACTGCTCCTACAACTGGTGGCTCACAAATACAGTCAATGAATTTATTTCAACGCCTTCAGCGCCGGTTGTTTCCACGATCACTGAGTAGAATGGATAATCAAAACATGCATAAACCATTCCCCAACAGCGAACTAGACTCTCGTCTGCGGATTAACGCAGATTTATAGATCTTCAAAAGAAACAACTTTCACTCACCAAAATAAGCCCTCACATGGATTTAACATTTATCATATTAACATCAATCCTTCCAGCTTTTGAGTATAAATCGATCTTACAAATTCAGTGGATCTCTCTCTAATGATTGATACCTCAATTTATACACATACAACTTTCACAATCAACCAGTGTATATATATATAACTTGAAACAAAACAAATTACTTACAAACTTTTGTTGGCCAGATATTTGGAATTGATGGCCCCTTTACAAACTGCCTGAAGGCGTCCAAGCAGAAAAACCTATGTTCTCTACTCTACACTCTCTCTCTCTGTCTCTGATTTCCTATTTATTTTGAGGCTTGATAATTTATAAAATTTAGAATGATCTAATCTAAGTTCAATCCCTTCAACTTCTCAACAAAAATCCTAAAATCAATCAAATAAAAGCGCTAAAACTCTACATGCAATGCATACATATGACAAAAAGCCTCTTGAGGCTTTATTCCATCTTTTCCCTATTTTAAAATAGAAAAGCCTCCTTATCACTTAATGATCCACATCCATTTCTTTAATTCCTAAAATCTCTCCTTAGTTTTATTTATTTATTTTGAGCATAGCTAATTAAATCACACTTAAAAGCCTAAATACTAAACTGACTTGGAACTTAGGAAACTAATTCCAAAAATGCATGACCCCCTATGTCTACTATTTATAATGATTTCCCTTGGGTTGAATGCTCCTGCATCAGACTCCCAAGGTAGAAAATATTCATGATATCATGATCATGTGTCTTCCAGTCTTGGTTTTCCTGGATCCCACACTTTCTTCTACAAGTCATCATGTGCTATTGCTCGCTGCCTTTCTCCAGGTTTCCACACTTTATGTTGCATTGCTCTACTGGTTGTGCTCTCGCAATCTTCTGTTGTCTTCCTTTTGCTGCTTCTCCATTGTTTCACTGCTGTTGGTCTCTTCTGGGATTCTTTCATCATCATCCGCCTCATCAGTTCAATTTATTTGTCTAACAGATTTTCCCCAGCATCTTCAATAAGACCTGTACTCACAAAGCAATTGTTAGAATAAAAAATATAAGGCATCAGTGCCTTACTTCCCTCTGCTAGCATTTTAGTATGCTGTTCTGAATTCTCCATCTCAATCAGCACATCAGTATGTTGATTCTCTCTGCCCAAAGAATTCTCTAAATAATTCTTAAGACTATCAACTAGTCTTCCTCTCATATCATCTGCTTCCATGATGTCTTTTCCCTCTTGTTCATTGCATTGAACTCTTTCTTCTGCAATCTCCCTGTCATACTCTGGATTCTCCAACAAATATTCTAATAATGCAATTTCTTTGTAGCATTGCTGAAGCATATCATCATCACCTGCATTCATACATAAACTTTCAGTTTGCACAAAATGTTCAACAGTATCAGCTGTTACTTGCCTTATCTGTGCTTCAGACTGATTCTCTTCTTCAACATCCACAAGAACTTCCTCTTGTGCTGTAATAGTTTCACAAGATTGCACATCCTCCTCAGTAAAACCTGTAATCACATCACAATTGTCAGCTATAAAAATACATGGTTTTACATTATCCAGCTGATCTGGATTTACCCAATAACTCAAGAAATCATCAATAATCTTCTCTTCTGTTTCACCAATGGAAAAGTCCTCTGCACCTGCAAACATGCACAACTCATCAATTTTAAAACCACAAGACTTTTTAGTCTTGACTGCTTCCTCCAACATTTTCCTTTGAACATATCTGTGTGTGGAATATTCAAATTCCCTCTCTAGCTCAAGAACTCTAAGTCCCTTTTTCAACAAGGCAATCATAATTTGCCTCAACCTCCTCTGCAATTGTCGCCAAATCACTCTCTTTCCCTTCAGTGGAAAGAGCCATTTTCTATTCTGATTTTCCTTCTCTTGCAGCCATTCTTCTAGTACCTGCAACTGTACCTTTATTACTGCGATCTCTCTTCTCGAAACTTCTGCAGTCATCTAATCTCTGTGGCATTTCTCTGAACCCCTTCTTCCTCTAGAAAAACTCCTTTTGCCTCTTGCATCACCTCCTGTGGTTGCATGCTGGGTTGAGCTACCGCTAGCTCCTTCTTTAGGTCCTGTAGATCTTCCACTACCACCTTGTCTTCCTTTTCCTCTAAAAGTCCCTCTCCCTCTCGCAGACTGCTTCCTCATGAGTTTCTCACTCACCATGAGTTGTACTAGCCTCTGCAAAAACAATCTCTCTTGCTGCCACTTACCTCACCAAGCTCTCCTCACTCAGGCTTTTGGTAAGTACCGGTTCACTGCCTCTGGAACCTCTTGAGCACTCTCTCTGCTCTCTCTCTAGGCTATCTCTTCAACTCACTTTTCTCTTCAGGACACTGCAATTGTCCTCCCTATCCAGCCTTCAACTGAATGCCAGGTTCACTACCATCATCTTCTCTGCAACCATAACCTTCAATCATAAATTTCAAAAAAAAATAATCTCACCTTTAAGATCTTGCATGATCTTGTCTTCTTTCCACTTCTGCAATCCTGTTCACTTGCAATTGTGTATGCTGCATATTAAATCATTCATCACACATTAAAACACACTTCAGTTCTTAACTGTACTCATTAAAAAAACAAACTTCTTCAACAAAGCATTCCTGCTCTGATACCATCTGATGCAAGCCTAGCCTGCAATACCCATAATCTTTCACACTCTGCTTATAAACATGCATCTCACCATTTGCCCCAAATGCAAAAAGAACATAAAACTATTTAGCTTCATCAACAGTGGTAATCTAATTGGCAAAACCCCAAAATAGCACCGAAACAACCACGCTTCCTCATAACTCTGCCATGACATGAAACACACAAAACGTCCATATACGAAGAATAACAATCGGTTCCAAAAAGCTTGGACTTAACATCTAAAGAAGCTTATTTGCCCATTCAGTTGACAGGTCGCCTTCCAATTCACCTCGAGAAAACCCAATGGAAAAACTCCAGCGTCGAATGGCTTACTCTTTATTTCTCAACAATCAGAATTACTCTCGTTCATTTTCAAGTCGGTCAGATAAATATATGTACTCACAGATCCTCAACATCTAAACAAAGAAATCCTTACAATTAAAACCATATCATTGTTATTGGACAATAAAATTGTAATTGTCGTAAATACGGAAACAGGGGAATCAGCCCTTCCAGGCCAACCGTAGAAATAAAACTATGAAGCAACTTCGACAATTTTAGAAATAATGTCAATGGCAAAAGTCATAGCAGTTGGAGAAAAAGTGATATTTCACTTTTCTTTGGAATACTTATATCAATGTAAGATACGAAGTCGTGAGTTGAAAAATGGCCAATTATTCTCTGCCTGAAATGATTTTTGTGGATCCTTGTCATCAATAATCAACGACCCTGACAGAACAAAGTTTTGTCATAGAGTTCCACACCAAGCTGCCAAGCTCTAAGCCTCTACATCTCAGCGTCAATTATCAATCCCATGCTTCAACAAGATACATGGCTCGAAAACCATTTCAATTGTCATAATCCAATCCCATGAACTGCAAATATATTCAGAAATCGCAGCCTGAAAACTGCTCCTACAACTAGTGGCTCACAAATACAGTCAATGAATTTATTTCAACGCCTCCAACACCAGTTGTTTCCACGCTCACTGAGTACAATGGATAATCAAAACATGCATAAACCATTCCCCAACAGTGAACTAGACTCTCGTCTGCAGATTGATGCAGATCTATAGATCTTCAAAAGAAACAACTTTCACTCACCAAAATAAGCCCTCACATGGATTTAAAAATTAGCATATTAACATTAATCCTTCGAGCTTTTGAGTATAAATCGATCTTACAAATTCAGTCGATCTCTCTCTAATGATTGGTACCTCAATTTATACACATACAACTTTCACAATCAACCAGTGTATCTATATATATAATATATATATATTATATATATTATATATATATATATATAATATATATCTTACTGAAACAAACAAATTACTTACAAACTTTTGTTGGCCAGAATATTTGAAATTGATGGCCCCTTTACAAACTTCCCGAAGGCGTCCAGCAGAAAAACCTCTGTTCTCTACTCTAAACTCTCTCTTTGTCTCTGATTTCCAATGCCTTTTGAGGCTTGATAATTTATAAAATTTAGAATGATCTAATCTAAGTTCAATCCCTTCAACTTCTCAACAAAAATCCTAAAATCACTCAAATAAAAGCGCTAAAACTCTACATGCAATGCATACATATGACAAAAAGCCTCTTGAGGCTTTATTCCATCTTTTCCCTGTTTTAAAATAGAAAAGCCTCCTTATCACTTAATGATCCACATCCATTCCTTTAATGCCTAAAATCTCTCCCTAGTTTTATTTATTTATTTTGAGAATAGCTAATTAAATCACACTTAAAAGCCTAAATATTAAACTGACTTGGAACTTAGGAAACTAATTCCAAAAATGCATGACCCCTTATGTCTACTATTTACAATGATTTCCCTTGGGCTGAATGCTCCTGCATCAAAAAATAAAGATGAAGCCTTCTTAGGGGATTTAAATAGGGATTTAGAAATCCTAACTTAAGAGGACAACATTGAATCTATCATAATTTTATTACAATCTTATGTACTTCTATTAACAAGTATTGAGGTGTCATGTAAAATGAATAATAGAACAACCAACCCTTGGTATGATAATGATTATAAATTTACTAGAAAATAAATTAGGATGTTTCTAATCAATCTTTATATATATATATATATATATATATATATGAGGAAGAAAATGCACTATATAAATATAAAGCAAGAACAATTGTTTCTCATATCTAAATCAAGGCCTCAAAATTTTTGGAGGAAATTCTTATTCATAAGGCTAAAGAAAATAATATGATTCCCTTGAATAGGATGATTTCCTAGGGTTTCATCATAAGTCACAGGTGTTGAGCACGTTCCAAAAGGCCAGTGGGAACCTAGAAGACCTTTAGCCAATGAGTGACTAGATCCATTCACAAAGGAGAGTTTACCTTTAAATGATGCTAATAGAGAATGCTTTCTACATGAAGTGGATGGATATGTCAACATAGCAAGCTTGTTTAATCTTTTTTAGAAAAGGATAAATTTTCAACAAGATGGACATTTGAAGAAGTCAAGATGAATACCTCCCTAGCTAAGAGGGACTACTGATTTTTGTAGTTGAGGTCAGTATTCAAAAAGAAATAAAATTATTTCTTTCTTTAGTTGATGTAAGCTCGAGGAGGACAAGTCATCCTTGCTAGTTAAATGGGCTTGACCCTTGGTCAAAGGCCACATGTTTAGACCATTATAAATAGACCATTTGACCTCCTCCATTTAGTAATACAATCAATTTATATCATCAAGTCAAAGAGTCTTATGTTCACACATGCGAAGGAGGAAGGAAACCTAAAGTTGACCAGTGTTGACCAAGTATTATACATTTTTTTATGAAATCATTAACTGCTATATTTGACAGAAATTGTAGTTAAGTTGTCCAAACTTTTGAGGCATATTGTTGATAAAAAATTATGAGTTGATTGAAGGTTGTGTGATGTAGTTTGACCAAAACTTCTGAGGTAGATTTAACCATAGTTGACTGAGACTTTCTAAGGCAGATTTGAATGATATTTCTAAGCAATGTTTGACTAAATTTTGCATAGATATAATCGAGATCCTTGGGAAGAAGTTTGACTAATATTTTGGGAAGCTTGGACCAGGTTTCACCTAGCAAGTTTGTGTGGTTAGATTGAACAAGTCTGACAAAAAAATCATATTGTACCATTTGTTGAATTGTACTATAATATCTTCTAGAAAAGAGAAGGTTTTCTCCCAAGGTTTGTCTTCCTAGGTGAGAAATTTTTGGTGTTTAATGTGCTATTATGATATTAACTATTTTGTTCTTCTATTGCATTTATAGTTGAATTTTATGAAGTGAAATTACGTAATGATAATCAAGAAAGTGAAAAAATATTATTAGAAGTAATTGTCAGTAGCAAAAAATTGTGTGAAAATCA
Source organism: Pinus taeda (assembly GCA_000404065.3). NCBI lineage: Eukaryota > Viridiplantae > Streptophyta > Pinopsida > Pinales > Pinaceae > Pinus > Pinus taeda. Next base: position 45,884 of record APFE031563960.1, read on the forward strand.
ATAAGAATTTCTTCCATTTGCTAGGAGTGAGGCTCTATAATTAAATCAAATGGTTTACCCATTTAACATCCATGAAATGTGAAAAAATTCTCCAAAACATCATGCGCTTCTAAATATAAATGAAAAAATTATATTTATATATATATAATATATATATATATATATATATATATTATATTTCCCTCAAATCCTAATGGGCTAGAAACATTGATTTTAAATAGGATCTTCCCTTTATCAAATGCCTTGTTTCTACCATTTTCTTTTTCACTTTCGGTTAAGTCAATTATAATATTAATATACTACCAATGCGAAAAGTTTATTTTTCATAGTAGTGTATACATTTTTTTCATTTTGTTCTCCCCACACCCCAGAAATAAGTGATACCTTGCTTTACATTTACATACATGTATTTTCCTTATTCCTTTAAGTTAGGGTGAAAGGTCGATTTATCTCCATTACTAATATGAAAGTAAGGTTATATTTTCACCTTTGCAAGCACATATATGATATATATTAGACCCATGCTATAAAGGCATATGTTATGTAAATTTTGGTTTTGGATTGAATCACTCTTGGACCTGCTTTTATGAACCATGGTTCATGCCTATTGTATTGATAATAATAATTGTATTTTGAATGTCAATTCATGGTTTTGACACAAAAGTAGTCCTTCTATATGGGGTTAATAATTTTATTTTTGCTAAGTACTTATTACTATTCCCCTTGGGCCATGGTGATCGTATGCGCTAACATGGGGCTGAGCATTTATCTACCTATGGTTTTTATTTAAATACTCACATAGATGTACGAGACCCTATGTTGACCATAGAAGTATTAATGTCAATAGAAGAGTGTGAAACCTATAGGATATTTATTTATACTTAAATACTTTTTGTATAATCGATTTAATGCCAATAGTGGACCATGTTGTTCATACATTAACAAATACGCATATGGCCCTATTCTCTGGTGCCACTTCAGGGGACTCCATGTGAATAGGCATTCTAGTTACCAACTGTCAAGATTCAATCGATGTATCCAACGGTGAAACTTTGTTAGAGTTTTTGAAATGACTAACCTAGCCCCCATTGTCACTTTCTCCATCGTCCATCGGAGCTGTGTGCCACCTAGTGTCACTGTAACTACTTCCTTGGGTCGCTTTGTCAGAGAAAACTCCTTTCACTATCCGAGTAAGAGTATAGTCAGGTAACTCTCTCCCCATTTTAATTTTATATTCTCTAAATAAGATGTAATGGTTATATTCTCAGGAAAATCGATTGTTATCTCTCATCGTTCACCCCCTCGACTCACTTGCAGGCTCGTATAGCTACCGATTTTATTCGAGAGAACTTTTTGGAGCATGATCGCATCCTATTCAGGTAAATACATTATTAATTATGCTGTCTGGTTTAATTTTTCTCAGTTTATGCAGAATCCAATAGCATAGGTCACCGGGTGGAAAAACTGAGTAACGAAGCTACGCGCAGCAGTTGGAGCGGTTAGTATCGTGTACCAGTTTCGAACCACGTTTTTATGCATTATTCTGTGTAAGTATCCACATACAACCATTCCATGCAAATCACTCCAACTAAATCTCACTTGCAGGGAGAAGCACCACCAACCAACTCTCAATCACCTACCCTCGAGCAAAACAAATGCAAACCCTTTGTTGGTTTTCTGAGTATATAGCTCACCATGGTAGTAGGAAATTTCCATGCATTTTTCATTACTGTTGTCAAATTTTATTTTGTTTCGTTTGTGTAAAATGTTTTCAGAATCTCGAACTCGTAATATCTTTGTTCATTTTGACTGTTTTATACAGTTTTAGGGTTCTTGTCTAATACTAATAAATATACCTTTGAATCAAACGCTAGACACTCTATGGTGATATGCAGTTTATTCCTTGATTGAATCGAATTTTACTTTGTTGGTTTCTCTACAGAAGTCAAAGTAGTCCATATAATTTTGGATATGGCCCCAGTCGTTTTAACCTTCTCCTCTTAACTTATACAGGTTCCCTAGAGGAGATAAGGGTCACTCGAAGCTCTCCTCTTATTCTACACTCATACATTTATGGATTTTATTTTGCTTTTCGATCCAAATAATTTGTACTTCCTGGATTATTAAAGTGATGAGTAATATGGTGGAGCAAAAAAGTGTGGGGCAAGGTTTTTCTTTGCGGTTTTCTTTCTTCCCAGGCTGAAGTAATTATTTTCCTACTTTTACTAATTTCTAGGTGGACACTCCGAATCACATTTACCTGTGTTTGCTTATGGTGTAAATTCTCACTGTTTGTCACATGTGTAGTGAAGCCTAATATAAGGGCAATGGGTTTAGGGAACTGTAGCAAGGATGGTTTATTTTATGTCTATTTCTCTCACATCCAATTTTATAAATGTTATGCTTTATCAAATTCAGATTCTGATTCTAAAACTATGAAACGTGTATTTTAATCTATAGTCAAAGGGTTATATAATTCAGAGAACTTTACTTTTTTTTCTATACCTCGAATGAAATGAATGTTGTCATTTTTTTTTTCAAGAGAATAATCCATGGAGTTTTGTTTTATATAACACTGAAAATCTATTGTTTCTCCTATCCACACTTTTTCATGGAAGCTCTCGCCATCTCTAATATTTAATGACTGTAAATGTTTGTCTTATAATTTGAGCTACCTCTATGCATTCTGGTAACATTATTATTAACCAATTTTATAAATGTTATGCTTTATCAAATTCAGATTCTGATTCTAAAACTATGAAACGTGTATTTTAATCTATAGTCAAAGGGTTATATAATTCAGAGAACTTTACTTTTTTTTCTATACCTCGAATGAAATGAATGTTGTCATTTTTTTTTCAAGAGAATAATCCATGGAGTTTTGTTTTATATAACACTGAAAATCTATTGTTTCTCCTATCCACACTTTTTCATGGAAGCTCTCGCCATCTCTAATATTTAATGAATGTAAATGTTTGTCTTATAATTTGAGCTACCTCTATGCATTCTGGTAACATTATTATTAACCTTCTAGTGATTTTATGCTCTTTTTGCTATATTTCTAGTTGTTCAATAGACTGAAAAGTTGTGGTTCTATCTAAATCATTCTTGTCTTACCATATAAGAAGCACAAGGATTTCTCACATTGGAAAGGTTTTTTTTGTTATATTCTCGCGCTTTGCATGGAAAAATGGGTCTTAACATAAACCATGTTTTCCAAAAGTTATCTTCAAGTTATGAGTTATTCTTCACATGTAAACTTAATCATAAGTAACACAACATCACATAACTCATACAGGCATACATGAAAAGTAGAAAAAATGATTTATTGACAGAGTTCACCCTTCGTGAGCTACATCTTCCGGCCTACCAAAATAGCTAGACTAGTCCATATATTCAATGGAAAAAGGAGTACATAAAAGTTTTCTCATAAACATGTGGCTATTTCCCCTTCAAGGAAATGTTTTCCTCTCACATAAATAACATGAAAACCTATAGTCATCATGAAAACATTAACAAAAAAAGGCATCTCGTACAAAGACCCTATACTCCAACTAAAAATGAGCACATATGAGCATATAAGCACTTCAATTCCACATTGAAAGACAAATAGAAAACTTTCCTCAACAAGACATAGTGAGAAAAGTATAAATGAGATAAATCCTACAAGTTACCTCTTCTGCCGTAAAATTATGAAGGTAAGAGAAAACCTGCAAAGCCCTCTCCATGCTCAAACACTTTTAAGGATTACTCCAAAACACCGATTATTTAAAATGACGAGCACTTTAACTACGCCGGTTTCAAGACTTTATGGGAAATTTCATTTTTGAACTAAAATTTCATCACCTGATCACACCTCCCCACTAGGAACTTTTGGGCTCCAAAAGTTTTCTTCACTAGTAAATAAAATGAGGCTGAAACTCAAAATCACCCAAAAACTCAATCCAAAATGCTTACTTTTAAATTAGTGCCCTTCAATCCCCAATCAAGGCACTTCACTTATCTTCTTCGTGAAGACCTACTATCCTGTTAAGAATTGAGTCAATATTATTATCGCTAATGCAAGAACAAATTAATAATGAGTGGAACCTAAACATTTTCTTTAATCTCATCTTTGCATGGCTCAAAACAACTTCATCTTAAACTTAAACTGTTGAAGACAAACTTGACCCCATCTTGGAAACCAGAAGCAACATAAACTTGCTTTATCGTCCTCAAACTAAGCTTGTACACAAAAGTACATTGTTGTAAAATTTCAATGATATAATTGGCTTTGCCTACAAAAACATATTTGTCTTGTACAATCTTAAACCAAGATTCTATTGACAACAAGTTTCATTTTGAATACTTGCATCAGTGAGTACATGACAAACTTGTAGACAAACTTGGATGACAATTTGTACATTCCAAAAGTCCTAGAAGATATGGTCTTATAAAAAGCCAATACATAATATCAATGAAAAACAAATACTTGTTGCAAGTAGTGACTATTAATGTTCACTTTACAAAAGTACCCAAACATGTAAACAACAACAATTAATTACAAATTTACAAAGCAACTTTACAAACATTCTACCCAATCTCTACCTCTCCTAGGCTTATGGGTTCTCTTTTTGCATCAAATTTTCCTTTAAGGTTTCTTTAGGATTGTTGAGTCCTCTTTTACACCTCTTTATTCCCTTGCATTAGGTTGCACAATCTCTTTTTCCTTCTTGGAACAAAGATCTGGATGTAATTTCCAACATCATTTATTTCCACGCCAAGGCATCTTGCAATGGGCACAAAAGAACTTTCTCTTGCTTTCCAAAAAATAATTCCTCTCATGCAAAGGAGATTCATCATGCTTGATTCCTAGAATTTGATCCATTATTTTACCAATTACCATGCATTTCTCACAGAGAACCACACAATGGTCAAATAAATTACATAAAGTACAAGGGTACATGTTCCACAAGTAGCCAAAATTACCATCATTTGGAAAACAACCATGAGATTTATACCTGTCTCTTCGACTGGATTTTTGATGATGTGGGGTGGATGATGACAGGCAAGGTCCCTTCAAGTATTCATCTCTCTTGGGAGACAAATTAAGATTGTCACCACCATCTTGATGTTAAATCTCATCCTTGGGTGGTCGTTGTGCCTCAAATTGTTTAGAGCATTCTCCAAACTCCCTTTGACCATATCCCAATCCTTAATAATTTGGTCTCTTTTCAACCATGATTGGATTCGTGATCCCTTGGCCATTGATTTCGAGGCATCCTTCTTCATAACCCATATTAGAAAGAAGCTTCATACCAATACCTTTGGTATGTTGCTAAAATGTTGCAAAAGATGTCATGAACATAAACAAAAGGAATTGTACTGAAATGCTTATTGCCTCCTTAAACTTGCCATTCATCTTTTCATCTTCCATTGATGATGATGCCATTGGAGATGACTCTAGCCACCCACTTTTACCAACTAGAATATGGTGAGAATCTTGGAGATGCTTGCAAAATGCACATGCATCATCTTCCCCATATGGTCCATAACTACTGTGTGAACCATTCCCACATATTGGTTTCATTTTGGAGGTGTCTTTTGTTGTCATAGGAGTGGAACTTTCAGCAACTTGTTCCTCAAGAACATGTTGCAACTGAAGGCGCATATGCTTCTTCTCCTCTTTAGCCATTTCTAGCATTTTTCTCAACTCAATATTCTCCATACGAAGAGACAAATTCATCTCCTCAAACTCTTGGAGACTCTTTTCTCCCATTCTTTCGACTTGGTCAGATAAGGCTCTGATACCAATTGATTTGAAAATGGAGGAGGTGACCAATTTCCTCTTCTCCGAAAATAAGCCAGAACCATTCCGACAATTTGCAAGGCAAAAAGGGTCTTACCATAAAACAAGTTTTCCAAAAGTTCTCTTTGTGTTATGAGTTAATCTTCACATGTAACTTAAAAATAAGTAACACAACCTCACATAAATCATACAGGCATACATGAAGAGTAGAAAAAAGGATTTACTGATAGAGTTCACCCCTCTTGGGCTACATCTCTAGGCCTGCCAACATAGCTAGACCACTCCATATATTCAGTGGAAAATGGAGTACATAAAAGTTTCGTGATAAACATGGGGCTATTTCTCCTTCAAGGAAATGTAATCTTGCAAAAAATTCTCACATGAACATCATGAAAACCTATAGTCATCACGAAAACATCAGTAACACAATGTGTCTCCTACAAGGACCACATACGCCAACTATACCTCAATTCCACATTGAAGGACAAACATAAAACATTCCTCAATAAGACATAGTGAGAAAAGTATAAAAGAGCTAAACCTTGCAAGGAACAACTGATGCAATAAGCCTTTGAAGGTAAGAAAACTCCTACAAATCCTTCTCCATGCTCAAATACCTTCAAGAACTACTCCAAAACATTGATTGATCCATACACCCATGAACTTGAACCTCAAAAATTTCCTTTAGATGTGCTCAAATTAGCAAATAGAGGTGACCATTGGATCTAAAATGTCCACAAACCCCTATGTAGACTTTTTGAGCTCCAAAAGGACAAAAAATCACAAAGATATACCTCTACAAATGTCCCACAAATCCGCATGTTTTCTGTGAAGGAGGTGGAAATTCCGCCCTTTGATGGTGAAATTTGTTGGACACTTAAATTTTATAATAACCCTTTAAGGGGAAAAACTAAGGCCACATGGGCCATCTGGTTGTGTGCTAGACCTTAATGCCCACCCCACCACCCTAGTCTGTAAAAGTTCAGGCTATTGTTATATTAGGCCACGGGACTGATGGTATAGCCCTAATTGTCAGATATCCCTCTAACTATTGCACACCTGGGTCACATGAGTTTAACAGGACCAAGGGATAGCTCCATCTATAAGGGACCTCCTACGGGGACCCTTTTACTCCATGTGTGTGGTTTTATGCCGACCCATACAACTTGTGACTTCAGCTTCTACTGAGCCCCCTCAACACTATGCCTTTCTAGAATTCCCATGGTTATGTGGTGATCAGGTGACCAAGGGCCTGAGATGGTCCCCAAGCCCCAACCTTTGTTATGTGTGAGTTTCTATGGATAGGCCATCACCGAGGGTCAGGGCTAGTAGCTCGGCCCCTCCCCCCAACCACGAAGCTTTGAAACATTAAATAAAGGTTTTCGCCTATACTTATTAAGAACCAGAGCGAGTGAAGTCAATAGATAGTTGTATTTCTAACTCAAAGGCTAGAGGTTCAAACCTCTCAGACCTCTAGCCAACCATACCAAAAATGTTAATATGCTCCTAGGGTACCATGTGGAAACCCATGACTGGGCCATCTAGCCCCATTTCATTGGTTCACACCTAGCTAATAAAAAACAACCAAAAATCTATGAACCAAAACCTACCACTTGGCAACACCTAGTTGGTCCATACATGCACAGTCACCCTGGGTGATGTAAATAATATAGAATCCCAGTCAGCTACTGAGTCAGCAACCTACTCCTTTTTTTAGTTGTTGGGCCAAACGATCAGAACGCAAAAACTTGAGCATACAGTGTCAGATTGAGGTGAAAAAAACATTGTTGGATTCACAAAAATGAGCACTTTGAATTAACACTAGTTTAAAGACTTTCTGGGTACTTTCGTTTTTGAGCTAAAATTTGATCACCTGACCAAATTCACATTTACTAAATTTTGCATATAGCTAATGCTCTCTCAAAGTTTGTAGTACCAATCTCAAATGTTCTTCATGCTCTTCTTCATTTTAGGAATATACTAGAATTTCATCTGTAAAGACCATAAAAATTTATCAAGGTACTTACTAAGCAGATTATTCATTAAGTACATAAATTTTGTCGGGGTATTTGTAAGACCGAATAGTAACAATACAAATTTGTAGTAACGATATTTGGTTTGGAAGGATGTTTTATGAATATTTTTATCCTTTATTCTTAATTGATGGTACCTAATTCTCAAATCAATTTTTGAGAATATAGTTTCCCCTCTTAAGTGATCAAATAGATCATCTATTAAGAGCAATGGGTATTTTTTTATGGTTAGTTTGTTTAGTTTCCTTTAATCTATTCCCATTATAAATGTGCCATCAATATTCTTCCCAAATAATATTAGGGCTCCCCATAGTGAAACGTTAGGTCTAATATACCCTTTACCGAGCAGTTCCTATAGCTGCATTTTTAGTTCTAATAATTTGAGGATACTCATTCGGTAAGGCACTCTAGACAAATGGGTAACTTCTAGTACCAAATCAATGGATAAGTTTATATCTCTGTGGGAAGGTAGACCTAGTATTTTGTCAAGAAATACATCCTAAAATTCCCTGATGATTGGAAATTCATCTAAGTTTTTCTTATCTTCTGCTCATTTTCTCCAACATGCACGATAAATAGTTGAAACCTTTTATTGCACTCCTTTTTAGTTGTAATGTTGAAATCTATCTAACTAAAATGGGTTTTGGTTTTCCTTTTATTAGCTGGGTTATTCCTTATTTATTTACACAACTCACATGTTTCTCTACCCAATTTATTAGAACTTTGTGTTTTTCCAGCCAATCCATACCTATTAATGCACCATACGAAATTAAAGGAAGTATATTTAGATTTAATTAAATTGGGTAGCCATTTAGAGCTATAGCACATTGCTTTACATGTCTAGTTACTTTTCTTTTCGTTCCTTTTGCTAGTTGCACCAACCATGCATTCTTAAATTTTGCAACTTTTAGCTCACATGTTTTCGCAATCTGACGACTAATATAACTAAGAATAGCCCCTGGGTCAGTTAATATAGATACATAACAGTTTTATATATTACTATTGTAGTGGCTACAACCACCCTCCAAAATTTTACTTATGCTTTGTTTTGGAGCCTCCCTCCTAAACCAAATCAGCTTATCTCAAATAACCTAGGTACTTGTGCTTTCATTGAGCTTTATCTTTTGATTTATGGCTTGTATTTCTTACATGATTTACTATCTAACCCATACACTGATCTCTTAACTTGGTTTCAACTCGATTCTAGGAATGCCTTAGTGAACTGCGCAATCCTTGAGGGCAAGCAGCCTTCAGCTTGGGAATTGCGTAGTCTGAGCCAACAGTGAGCCTTCAGCTCCAAAACTATGCAGAACTCCCTGAAAGCTAGACTTCAAGTGGGAAACTACATAGAGCATGAGAGGCAACCAGGACCACCTAGTCCAGAAATGGCGCAGAAGCTTTTCCCTCAGCAACTGCCTAATGCATGAGCCTGTGAGTTGCCAAGTTCTCTCTAGAACTAGGCAATCTCTCTAGCCAATGCATGGCAGATTTTCTCAAAAAAAGGAAAATGAAAAAAAGTGAAAAAGCATCCCTAGAAAATAGGGATCTATTTTTACCAAGCTGGAGTGGCACTTGAGTTATTTTTGGAAACTACAGCTAAGTGTTGCTTTTTCCTAGATTTTTGGCCTTCATGTCATAAACCCTAAATCGAACAAATCTATTTAATGGGAATTGTTAGAGTTGATTTTCACATTTGATATTGGAGCTCTCACATTCCTGAGGAGATCTAGGAACCTTTAGCATAATCGTTGTAAATTTTCTAGGTAAGTCTTGTTTTTCTAGTCTTTTGCTGCTTTTTCTGCGGCGTTTGGTTGTTTGGCTTGTGAGAGTGTTGTTTTCCCATTTTACAGAAAGACTGTTGGCACTTTGATTTTTTTTAGCTTGTAGAAGTGTTTTTTCAAGTCTTTCATTGCCTTCCCCAAGTGTAGCATGCATTATCCATTTTTTTCACTAAGGGTCATCGTTGTGGTAACTCTCTCCACATGCTTCATTGTTCCTCAGTTTTATTGATTCCTGCACTTGTTTTAAATGTATGCCTCATCATTCACTCAGGTATGCACCCACCATCATGTCCACCTTCGGATCTGCTCAATTTCATGATCCCATTATGAAAATCTGAGCTCCCTTGGCCCAAATATTACTCCTCCTTAGGATGCACTGCACATTTCTAGATCTCAAGGCTCTGCCTTGGCTCTAGGAATTGTGCAGAGGCTACCAAGGCCTGACTCCAACTCTACATTGTGTAGTTGTAGGAGCGAGTCTTGAGCCTTGGAAACTGGGATTTTGTAATGCACAGTCTCACTTGACATAAGCCTAATTGAACTATGAATTGTGTAGTTCTAGTTAGCAAGCCCTCTCCACTTGAAGATAGTACTTCACAATGTGTAGAACTAGCTGGCAGACAGTCGCCTGTGGGAGCTAGGATTTCACAATTCTTCCCAATAGTTTCCCACTTTGTTTTTTGGTTTGGTCTTGAATTTCTTTTGGTTTCAAGCAAATATTTGCATGTTATGAGTGTCGTATTTGTCTCTAGGTGTAGTAGTTTTTGAGAAACTCTCCAACAGTTATAGGTATCAGGGCTTCCTAAGAGAGCTACATCAAAGGATGTTGTCGAGAGTAGCACTAGGGAAGCAATTGAGCAGGTGTCAGTGAATTTTCTAGCGTATAGAGACACTCAGTTGTTCATTGAGAAGGGCATGAAATTAACATGCTAGAAAATCAAGGATATATTTGTAGGGGACTTCAAGGAAGATCTAGAGGATCAATAGGTGTATGTCAATATTCATCGGCTAGGCTTAGATAAGGTTGCATGTAGGTACCCCTCCTTCCCTTGTGCAGACATCATCCACTAGATTGTCTCACAAACAGATCCAGAGACTATGACATTGAGCAATGTAATAACACTTATGAAAATTCCATGTAATAAAAGTTAATAAAGGAAAAAACAATAACCATGGTTGATGGGACACTTATTCCAAGTTGAATGTTAGGTGCGACATCCTAGTGGGGGTGTTCATTTGGTTGTTTATCACTAAGAAAAGGTGGCAAAGGCAATGGCTAAAGATTTCGAAAGGAAAAATGACATTTTTGGCACATTTATTTATAAAAATAATGGAAATTAGGGGAAAAGGAGGTGAAAGGTCACATGTTGGATGTGAGGAGGTGTTGTGCCATACAACAACCCCCCATTTCATATCATTAAAATTCCAAAATTATAATGTGAAATGGGTCCCTTTTGATTTTTTGTTTTAAATTGGTATCAATTTAAAGTTCTATTTCAAAAAAGGTTCGAATAAAAGAAAACATTATTAAAGGCCTTTTTAATAAAACCAATCGATAAACCCCAACATAAAACGATTTATCTTTATCATTGCGATAAAGCGATCGCAAGATCGCATATCGCAATGACAAAGAAAGCTCAACTTAAGGGACATCTTGGTTTTCGCCGATGCGAAATTGCAATCGGATATCGGCAAAGCATAAAGTAACATGAGTAACGACCCTTGCTTTGATGCGATGCGAAATCGGCAATTGGTAATCGGCGATAACACTTATAGTGCAAAGAAGCTCCCCCTCACCCGATGTGATGCGATATCGCTGTCGACGATCGGCGACTTACCATGCCCTCATCCTAAGCGGCCCTACCAGCTATGCCCGACGTGATGCAATATTGCTATTGGCGATCGGGGATTCCAAACAAAACCAATGAAATAAATTAGCATTTCCCCAATGCCTGATTGCGTAAAAGGTAAAAAAGCGCAGTTTTCAAAGTAACACTCACAAAGGCAGTTTAATATGATTTATTTGTAATTAAGGCCATATCCTTTGGAAATCCGTTCATCCGCGTTCAAACCACAAAATCACCTAAAGCATGCTTCAAATAAATCATTCGGACATTAATCGAATCAACTGGAATTAATGAGATTGACAGGCCGTAATGACCATTTAATGAAAACAACAGGCTTGCGATCTATCTACAGATTTGATCCTAAGGCCACCTCAAGTCAATTGATCACTATGAATGCATCCAGATATATATACTTCATGCTTTTCAATTCATGTTACTGTTGTTGTGTTACGCCTATCTTTCGCTTTGTGCAGGATTCTTCCACAGAGACAGAATTAAGTGGGATGGGAAAGAAATCCAAGAAAACTACAATGCCCACTGCTCCGCAATCTGCAGGGCAAGCTGTCATTGATCCAAGCGGAAAGAAAAAAGGGCTTATATCAGATACAACATGCTTAGGACTTACCAAGAACACTTGGAAAGGGACTTATAATTTGATTGAAGCAGAAGGGCCAAAGGTGAATGAAATAGAAATTTCATGTGATAATACCAGCAAATCTGATGCCAATTTAAAAGACTTGGCCGACTCCTTTCTACACAGAATAGCGGCTCGAGAGCAAGTTCTTCCTTACATGGATGTGGTAAGGTGGGAAATCCAAGAGCTCCCAATTATCAACAGATTGTTTAGCACTGTGAACGGGAGGATTTTCGGTTCGTTTCGAGCCGAAGACCTAAGGCTAATGTATCATGTACTACAAGAAGAGAAAAAATATAATGCGGCATTTTTGGAGAAATTTCGAGCAGAGAAAGAGACCGAGTCTGAACCAATTCGAGGCTGGAGACAGAATCCAGCAAAACACAAGCATGAAACCTTGGGTAAGTACTCAGTTGACTCCCTGTGTTCTCCTTACTGTTATGCTGGAATTATGATGTGTAGGCTATGGGGATTGCATGACTCTACCAATTTTACCATAGAAATAGTTCCCCTAATGGAGGCAGCATGTAGTGGAGAAATTATGGATTGGGCGGTCATATTATCCCACAAGTTAGCCAAAGCCATCCTCAATTTCAGGTCTGACTATCGTGTCACAGAGAGGGTTATTGCGCCATTTTATTACATTGCCTATGTAATGAATGTGTTGTGTTTTAATTCTGATTTTCCTGTGCTGGGATGGAGGTGGACGTCACAAGACCCCACACCCATTCACATATATTATCAAAAACTATGGAAGACTAGTTATAAGCACCACCTGTACCAAATTTGCAACGGTTTTATGTTGCCAATTCATTATTCTATTTTTAATAAGCGTGCCCCGAAGATTTCTGAGCAAGCAGGGGTAGATTTGACTGCAGCAGCAAGTTGGTTTGGGGAGGAGAAATTCACCTACATCAGAGTTTTTGGCAGTCAAGCTAGGCCGCATGTGCTACCACTTTACATCCCCGATAAGCTACTTGCCAGGGAAGTAGCTTATCAAATCAATGCTGAAGGGGTTACTCAGACCCTGAAAAGAGATAAAAAAACATGTTTGGCCCTCTTTTCCATTACGAATTGGAATTTATACCCTGCATGACATCAAGCATGCAGAGAAGGAAGCTGGGAAAATGAATTGTCTTACTCTGGCTACTTTGCCAAGTAGGCAGTATGATCCAAGGAAGATCGCTTACAATGCGCTCAACCAGGCCAAATTGGCCAAGGTCGAGCACAAAGAAGACAAGTTCGAGGATTTGTTTGCATCGGCCGAATCGCTGTATCAAGTCAATTCGCTTACCAGAAATGTGTATAATGATAAAGGGCTACTCAAATTTAACAAAATTAGAGAACAGAGGTTGCAAACTCTACCTCTAGATGTGTTAGCGACTGTTCTGACAACAACCAGTTCAAGCGAATCTGAGCAGGGAGATAATACGCCACTTCCTACTACATGAAAGCAGCAGGAGGAAGTGCATAGCCAGAGGCAGGAGGTGACCCAGGAAAATGTGCAGCGACAAGAAGAAACCCAGGTGAAGACCCAAGAAGAGATCAGCTCTAAGAATAATAATGATATATTATTTGATCCGAATTTGCTCCAGCAATGGAAGCAATTCAGTACAATTATCGATAAACTAGAGTGCTCGAAAGATGATGAGGTTTCTAAAGAAGGTGACACACAGGAAGCGACATCGAAACCGGTTTCGGGCGAAACCAGCGGCCTACCCAAAACAAAATAACCAGAGATAATTCCTAAAGATCCAATAGGAGAGATCATTTTGCAAATTGAAGAGATTCCCCCATTAGATGTATTTTATAGCCCTAAGCATAAAGCTGTTGTAAAGTGACAGAGGAAAAGGAGAAGAGCTGATCAACCTTCCCCATTCCCTGAATTAACAGTAACGGGCAATGTTGTATGGAAAGAGGAATTTGACCCCTCCGATGACTTAACCAAGCTATCGCAATTCGCTGGAGCATATTCAGTGGCAACCATTGATAAAGCATCGGAGATAAGCAATTTATTAAAGACCAAGGACCAAGACATCTCTTCACTACAGGCGAGACTATCAAAAGTCCAGCAGAAGGCAGAGCAGGTAGAGAAAGAATTGCTAGTGCAGCAACAGAACAATAATCAGCTGACCAAGCAATTACAAGAGCAAAAGCAGAGAATTGATGAAGGCGCAATCCAAAGGCAAAAGGAGCTATCGGCAGCACTGGAGCAGTTAAGAATATCAACTGAGGGAACAATGAAAGCAAAAGATGAGAAAATCGCTCAATTAACCACTCAAATTGAGCAAATGAAAAAGCTCCCTCAGATAGATGAATTCAAAGCAGAAGCGTTCCAGTTAAATAAGGCATTGATTAATTAGGTTAAGCTACTATGTCAACAGATTACATAAGCAGAACCATTGTGCGAGTTGGTAGCATCCATAAGCGAAAAGGTAGAAAAAGCAAGGACCAATTTGGATCAGGCCGAAGAAACACTGACAAACTTTATAGAATGGCAGGATTTCGATATAGGCCGGGCAACTAATCTACCGAGAATTCTGGAATCGCATAAAGAGATATTATTCATAGAATGGCAATCGCAACTAATGAAGGCAGAAAGAGCAATTTCCAGATGCAAAACAATCAGTGGAAATTTGGTTGAATTAGTAAATAATACACTTTATTTATCTAATATAATTTCCCAATGCACTCTAGGTCAATTAACAGCGGCAAATATGTTGGAGCACTCATGCTACCCGAAGCTGGAGAAAAATGCAAGATTGATCGCTGGAATCAACAGTTTGACATGGGATGCTTATTGGTTCTTCTTGATCAAGCCATACAACCAAAGAGCTGCCTTGAAATGCCTAACAGATGCTGTCGGGTATATTATACCCGACATTCAGGATGCCACCTTCGCCGCCCAATTCAGTTTGCGCCTCAACAAACCGCCAGAAGTAGAATCAATGCTTGCGACAAGCCAGCTTAGGTTTAAGGGAAAACAACCTGAGGCATGACTCACTTCGCTGACTGCCAGATCGCCCCTGAGAGATAGACCGCATTTATTGATACCAATTTAGTAGGATTTTGTTTCATATATTTTTTTAGCTTAGTAGTATTTATAGACCCTTTCATGAATTTAGAAAGGATCGTAAAGTTTTGTATATGACTTAAACCCTGAAGTTGCACTATTGTACTTCAGGGATATTCTTTTATGAAACTCGACCAATTATTCCGAATTTAATGAGGAAGAAGGTTTTTATGCAAATGTGCACTACTGTCATTGTTTGAAATCATTTCTGTTTTGAAGAAGGAATCTTGAATAACGATTGATATTTCAGATTGATCTACAGCTCACATGGTACTATTATCTGCGTCTGTACTCATTTTTGTTATATGAATTGTTGTTTGGATCGCTCTTTCTATTGTCTCTTATATATATATGTGCTTTTCACAGCATTCTTTATGCATTCCACTATTGGTTGTTTATCGTATGCTTCTCTTTCAATCGTGTATATGTATCGATGATATAAACAGTGAATGCAGTAATTTGTATTTATCGCTTCATTGTGACTATTCATATGAAGTAATTTTTGAATGATTGAATGTCTCTTATTTATTTTACAGAGTCATCTATATGCCTGTTAGATAGATAAATGTTATTTAACGCTGCATTCTGAATGAATAAGTTGTTCCCGGGATTAGTATTAGTTTCCCTATTTTTGTCAATAGAATAAGCTAGTCGCCTATCACTTAAGTAAATTATTCATCACCCATCCATCCCTTTTATTTTATTATCGGGAAACTGGTCTCGTTATCTCCAGTCGGAGCCACCATTCCAAACGGAAAAGGAGTTGTACTAAGGTCCGGACCGGGTGGTTATCCCCCAATGTTGTGGCAGCGATTTCTGAGGCCTCAACATTTCTGGCGCTAGAAGGAGAGCCATCCGCTATGAATGGCGAGTAAGCAAACACCTACAAACCATTCAAAGAGTAATTCACCCTCCGCCTCTCCTCGAACATCTCGTTCGCATTCTCAATCTCCAGTATCCAGACGAGACGAAGAGGAATCAACCACTACTGTTGAATTACAACATACTTCAGAACACTTAAGTCCGGAGTCCCCTGAAGTTCAATCCATCATCCAAAAACTTCATGGCTTCTCAATATCCCCTCCTAGATCTGAAGTATCCCCTCCTAGATTTTCGCTTACCCCCTCATCTTACCAGACTCCAAAGCGAAAAGCTAGGTATTGAACCACTTGAATTTCCTTTACCCGAAAGGAAAAGGATCAAAAAGACCGCTAAAGGTTCTGGTAGCGAAACCCTTTCCCCATCATCTTCCATTTCTATAGAGGAAAAGGAAGCATTTATTAGTCTGTTACGAAAGAATAAACATGTTTTCGCTCGGAGATATGATGATCTAAAAACATATGACACATCTATTATTCAGCACACTATCCCAATGCTTCCCGAGCAGAAACCAATTCAACAAAAGTTGAGGAAAATACATCCAAACCTAGAGGGTCAAATAAAGTTGGAACTCAACAAACTCTTGAGAGCAAAGATTATTTTTCCCGTATGACACTCGAATTGGGTCTCCAATATGGTACCTGATGCAGGAGCATCGGGGCGGGCCAGCAATGTGGGAAATTGCCCACATGTTGTGGTCTGACAGGGTGAAATTTATTTCTGAGTGTTAAATGTCCAGTTACTAAAGAGTTCGATTTCTTAAATAATTAGTTATTACTGTGTGTAATCTTTTGTTAGCTCAGAGCGCCGAAACTTGTAAATGTCAATCCCCGGAATCGCGGCATGCCACGGGCAGCTGGACGGCAATCCGTTGCAGAACTGACAGTCCAGGTGTTGGTCCAGGTGTTGGTTCAGGCGTTCTCCTCTGGAAGTATACGTGGGAATGAAAATAGCGTTTATTGTGGAGAATCCGAAGAACCTTCTGAAATACTACCTATTCCAATGCTAGACCAGCCATGCTGGCGACTTCGTGGTCCGCATTCTTCTCATTTTGTTAAGTAGTTACTCATTTCATTAAGGGGATCCAAATAAGGAGGCTCGCTCTCGTTTTTAGTAGGGTAGTATTAGAGCGTTCAAGGCTCATAAAATCGTATTGATATATATTACTTTGTAATTGTATGTAAAGGGATAATAAAGAATCGGCTCAGAGGTCGATAGTGTGATTTTTTTAATTAGATACCAGTGTCTTTACATACCTAAAGCTGCGTGTTAAACCAGCGTTTCTTTTAGTCATTCTTTTTTTACAGATTTCATGCAAAATATGGCCTGCGTTTTCAAATAAAAATGGATCCGTAATCTTCAGGGGGGATAAGATGGCGTAGGCGGAAATTCACGCCTCTGGTTTGTATAACAGGTGTTGAGATTTTGTTTCCTGTTTTGTTGTTTTAGTTGTGGCCTCAGATGCGAGAGGCTGGGCGTTGAACCAGCGTTCTCTGGTTTTAGTATTTATTTGCGTTCATTTTATTCAGATGACAATGAAAATTAGAGAACTGGCATCGTCTTTAATTAAAAAAAACAGAGGTTTGATGTTGCGGGGCTGCACGAGTTTGACAGTGATCGTAAACGAATGTCAGTTATAGTTCGAACTCCTGATAATACTCTGAAATTATTAGTAAAAGGTGCAGATAATTCGATGCTTGGTATTATAGACAAAACATCGAATGCCAACTTGGTCAAAGATGCCGAAGGATCCTCGAGGGACTTGATTTCGGTCACGGAAAGCCATTTGCATGAGTATTCATCATAGGGATTGCGGACACTCGTTGTTGGGGCTAAAGATCTTAATGTTGCAGAATATGAAGACTGGCATCATCGGTATGAAGAAACCAGTAATTTATTAATAGGCCGGAACAGAGGTTTTCTAAGTGAATCGATTAAAGGATTGGAGCAGATTTAAAACAGGCATCCGGTGCATCAATTTTGGTATCAGAGCCAAAAGATCCAGGTGATTGTAGCTAAGATGCCGCCAAGGCGAGGGATTGGTCGAGGAAGACCAGAACCAAATGCAGTCCTGATAGATGAAGTGCGAAGACTGCGTGAACGAATGGAGACAATGGAAACAGCCCAGAGAAGAGCACCAGATGTAAAAACTGAGAGTTCTTCAGAAGAATCTGACGAAGAGGTGGGAGCAAGAGAAGAAAATGAAACTGCAAAAGTCCTCAAGATGCTGGCAAAAGTTGGAAGCAAGCCAAAGATAGAAATTCCTATGTATGATGGGAGTTTAAATGCCGAGGAGCTCATGGATTGGATCAGATCCATAGATCAGTATTTCGATTATGAAGAGGTTGAGGAGAATAAGAGGGTGAAGTTTGCAGTCACCAGACTGAAGGGCCATGCAGCCATATGGTGGGACGAGTTACAGACATCAAGAACGCGAAAGGGGAAATCTAAGATCAAGCAGTGGGATAAAATGGTAAGCAACCTCAAAGCTAAGTTTTTGCCTAAAGACTATCATTTGAATCTTTTTAAGCAGATGCAAAATTTGAAGCAGAAGGGAATGTCTGTTAAAGAATATACTGAAGAATTTTACAGGTTAAATATCAGAACAGGGCATGTAGAAGATGATTTGGAGAAAGTAGCCAGGTATATTAATGGGCTAAGGTATGAGATCCAAGATGAGATTAGCCTGTTAAGTTTGAACACTGTTGAGGATGCCTATCAAGCAGCCTTGAAGGCAGAGGAAAAACTGTTGCGCAAACAAAATCAGAGGAACAGAGGTAAGAATCCAGCAAATGAAGGAAGGATATTTGAATCCAAAGTTCAACACTCTCAGAATGAGGCAGGGAGTGCGAGCAATAGAGCACCACAAAGAGGAGATTTTGGCCGTGGAAGGTTTGTGCCCAGAGGCAGAGGCCGAGGAAGAGATGTTCGGTGCTTTGCATGTGGTGAATGGGGACATGTACAATGGGATTGTCCTCATCAGAGATTAACAAACCAGCGCAACGTGAATGTTGCAGAAGCCAAGGAAGAGATTCCTCAATCTGAAGCTAAAGAGGAACCACCAGAAGACGGAGAGTCCCTATTAATGAAGCGGGTATTACTGGAAGGAGCTAAGGAAGCCAAAGAACCAGTTCAAAGAAGGACTTTATTCAGAACTGTATGTAAGTCCAAGGGTAAGTGTTGCAAGTTGATAATTGATAGCGGTAGTACTGACAACCTTGTTTCTACAGAGATGGTGGATAAGCTGAAGTTGGAAAGGACAGTACACCCCACTCCTTATAAAGTATCGTGGCTCCAGAAAGGTCATCAAATTTTTGTGACTGAACAATGTAAAGTTGACTTTCAGATTGGCACTTATCAAGATGTTATTTTATGTGATATAATGCCGATGGATGTCTGCCACGTATTGCTAGGGAGGCCCTGGCAGTTTGACCGAAATGCCATACATGATGGCAGACGAAATACTTATACTTTGGAGAAAGAGGGGAACAAGCATACACTACTGCCGTTGAAAGCTGAAGATAATAAAGAAGCACTTGGAAACAACGTTACGTTGATGAATGAGAAGACCCTGTTGCATGAAGATGAAAAGGGTAAGGAGATGCATTTTGCTGGTGTTGGCAAACCCAAGGTAATTTTAACTTCTACAAATTTAGAAGATTTACATGAAGAAATTCAGAATTTCTTGAATGATTGTGCTGATATTGTTGTGGATGAGTTGTTACCCATCAGGGGTATTAGTGACCATAATGATCTAATACCTGGAGTCAGTTTGCCAAATAAAGTAGCCTACAAGGTAATGCAGGAAAATGTTGAAGCTGGAACACAAGTGGAAGAGTCGATGGATAAATGGCTAATCAGTGAAAGCCTTAATCCATGTGCTGTGCCAATAGCACTCAGTCCAAAGAATGAAGATTTGAAGGAATATGCAGTCTCTAAAGAAGAGCTGAAATTGGATCCGAAGAAAATCCAAGCAGATGAGAATTGGCTAACTCCTAGAAGCATATTTGAGGGAGATGTCAAAAGCAGATGGCGGGAATGCAGTAGCAAAGACAAGCAGCGGACAGATATGAGGAGGCGGAAAAAGGAATTCCAAACAGGTGACTTAGTCATGTATTGCAGAATGGTACCTATACTAAAAGCCAGAAGAAGAACCACAAAGAGACGTCATAACAGACAAACGCCCGAAGCAGGAAAAAGGAAAAAGAAAGCGCTAAAGCGAACCAGGACTCAGGCTCATTATCAATATTTGACCAAGTGGAAAGAAAAACCAGTAGAGGACGTCAGCGAAGCTACAGAGAATAGGGATAAACTCCAAACAACTACAAGATCAGTTTTCTTCTCCAGGAGTCTGATGCAGCAGCATCGGAATGGGCCAGCAATGTGGGAAATTGCCCACATGTTGTGGTCTGACAGGGTGAAATTTATTTCTGAGTGTTAAATGTCCAGTTACTAAAGAGTTCGATTTCTTAAATAATTAGTTATTACTGTGTGTAATCTTTTGTTAGCTCAGAGCGCCGAAACTTGTAAATGTCAATCCCCGGAATCGCGGCATGCCACGGGCAGCTGGACGGCAATCCGTTGCAGAACTGACAGTCCAGGTGTTGGTCCAGGTGTTGGTTCAGGCGTTCTCCTCTGGAAGTATACGTGGGAATGAAAATAGCGTTTATTGTGGAGAATCCGAAGAACCTTCTGAAATACTACCTATTCCAATGCTAGACCAGCCATGCTGGCGACTTCGTGGTCCGCATTCTTCTCATTTTGTTAAGTAGTTACTCATTTCATTAAGGGGATCCAAATAAGGAGGCTCGCTCTCGTTTTTAGTAGGGTAGTATTAGAGCGTTCAAGGCTCATAAAATCGTATTGATATATATTACTTTGTAATTGTATGTAAAGGGATAATAAAGAATCGGCTCAGAGGTCGATAGTGTGATTTTTTTAATTAGATACCAGTGTCTTTACATACCTAAAGCTGCGTGTTAAACCAGCGTTTCTTTTAGTCATTCTTTTTTTACAGATTTCATGCAAAATATGGCCTGCGTTTTCAAATAAAAATGGATCCGTAATCTTGATGGGGGATAAGATGGCGTAGGCGGAAATTCACGCCTCTGGTTTGGATAACAGGTGTTGAGATTTTGTTTCCTGTTTTGTTGTTTTAGTTGTGGCCTCAGATGCGAGAGGCTGGGCGTTGAACCAGCGTTCTCTGGTTTTAGTATTTATTTGCGTTCATTTTATTCAGATGACAATGAAAATTAGAGAACTGGCATCGTCTTTAATTAAAAAAAACAGAGGTTTGATGTTGCGGGGCTGCACGAGTTTGACAGTGATCGTAAACGAATGTCAGTTATAGTTCGAACTCCTGATAATACTCTGAAATTATTAGTAAAAGGTGCAGATAATTCGATGCTTGGTATTATAGACAAAACATCGAATGCCAATTTGGTCAAAGATGCTGAAGGATCCTCGAGGGACTTGATTTCGGTCACGGAAAGCCATTTGCATGAGTATTCATCACAGGGATTGCGGACAGTCGTTGTTGGGGCTAGAGATCTTAATGCTGCAAAATATGAAGACTGGCATCATCGGTATGAAGAAACCAGTAATTTATTAATAGGCCGGAACAGAGGTTTTCTAATTGAATCGATTAAAGGATTGGAGCAGATTTAAAACAGGCGTCCGGTGCATAAAAAAGGCTTCCGGATGAAGAAGTTATGGCCTTTTGAAAAAAAATTGTTGAAGTTGCCGGCAAAGTGCGCGAATGTGC